>CM060262.1:467500-687500 GCA_030684275.1 Acipenser oxyrinchus oxyrinchus
CATGATGACCTTGTGAACAGGGGCAGCCGGAGCCTGTCGATCCTGCATGGCTGCGTACGGTCTATGCATCTCCCCCGGCTCTGCAAGGCTCTTCACCACCCAGTGCAGGAGATCGTCCCTCCTCTGCATGCAGGTCCTGGAGGCTGAGCCCAGCCCGCAGACTGGGGGTGAACACAGGCACCGGCTGTCCACACTGCCATCCAACCCGTTCAGCGGGCCTCCATTCTGCATGGGCTTCCCAACCACTGCCACGGCTATCTGAAGTTCATTCATCTTTCTGAGATTAGCCTTCCCGTCTCATTCTCTGCCCCTCTTCCAGAGACGCTCACTTACTCACTGAACAGACCAGGACACTTTATAGTTCCTCCAGTGGAGACTGTGTAGACAGCGTGTCTGTTGACACAACAGAAGCTGATTAGATGCTAAAGTCAACAACAAATGACCATTCACTAACTAACCTTGAACAGTGTCAGAAACCGGTTGGGCTTCAACAGATTCAAGCAAAGAGGATATCAATCAAACACAGAACTGAGGGGGTGGGGGGCAGGTGCGTTCAATAAATACAGTCATCGTGAATGCAGGCAGAGAGCCGCACTGGGTTTGAAGAGCTCTGCAAGATGCCTGCATGCTGGCTGCTGTGTGGGGATGTGTTGCAGAAACACTCTTGAAGGTGATGCCAGTGAGAATGAGGCAGCTGTGAGAAGTTTCTATTAACCTGCAGTCACATCAATCAGGAGAAACGCATAACCCTTTGTTAGACTAAAAGGCTGGTCACTGCTAATAATCATAATCATCACTGCTAATAATCATAATCATCACTGCTAATAATCACAGAGGCGTGTTGACCAGGTCCCAGGCTACAGGAGTGGCTTCAAACACTGTGGTAAATTCTGTGCTACTCTGTGTGCTTCTTGGGATTGCAATGTCTAACAACCAGGATTTCCAGCTTGACCCCGGAGCACACAGATATTCAACTAAGAAAAAAGAAGCAACACTTCCGAAAGCTTACTGCAGCTCTGTGGTGTTCACAAGCGTGAAGTTGTTTTCTTGTTTGTGCAATGACCTGTTAAAGGCTTTAAGACCGGGCTCATAATTTAACACCCATTGTATACCGTGTTTGGGATTCATTTCTTGCCTGACTGACCCCACTCTGGACTGCACTCATCCACATAAATAATACAGTAGCATGGTAGGAATTGCAATAGAAAAGCCTGTGCACAATGTTTCAGAGTCTGCATTGCACAAGCAGCTGCTGGGACTGGCTATATCTGTGCTACACAGGCAGCCCCATCATTCCTACCCCATCACCTCCATACACTGATTACTGCTTTCAGTGTGAATGGGGAATAATATCAACTGCACTCAACTCAGAGAAGAGGCACACTTCCATACACAATAACACCTGTGTGTGTGAATTTATTAACATATTTTAACAATGTATATTCCTGGCTCCCCGCTGTAGTCACTCCCAGCCCAGCAGCGCTCAAGCGCACAGCTTCATCGAGACACCCAGGTCTACAGCATGTTTCATTCCCCTAGTTTGAGGAATTGGGAAGTTGTGAGTTTGGACAGGGTACATAATGGCTTTCAGTGGTGTGTTATGTTTAACATAATTGAAGAAAACAATGCAATCCAGCTCTACACAGGAGAGACCTGGGCACCCGTCAAGACACCAAAGAGGACTGCAAGTCTCTCCACAGCAACAAACACATTAACAAAAACACCTGCTTTCAAATGAACACCGAATACTGGAGTTTCAAGAGGTATGTGTGCACAATATTGATAAGGTACAGCAGCGTGTGTGTGTGTGTGTGTGTGTGTGTGTGCGTGCACAGAAAGAATTAAGGGAATTAAGCTCAGTCATTGATTATTGACAGGCAGCAGCTGACAGACGTACTGTGGACACAGTTCAGGAGACTCAATCCTATTGTCCTGTAAGTGCCGAGTTAGGAGTATGTTTTGTCAACAAAACTCAGTGTTTTTACCAACAGAAAAGCACCACCCTCATTAGGACAATGCAGGTGCACAAGGACGAACTTGGGGTACTGTAGGGGGAAGAATTTTGCAAGCCCACGTTTAAAATGCTTTCTCTGCAGATTTTAAAAAAGCTATTAATAGAACACTACTCCCAACCTGACTTGTGGGGACTTGAAAAATAAAATTTACTGATACGAATCTCCTATCTACAAGGCAGACTGCCTGCATATTGGTTACACCGGTCGTTACACACTTTAGCTACCCATCTAGTCATATAAATATAAGAAGATTAAAAAAAAAACAATTAAAAAAAAAACTGTACATTCAGCTACAATTAGGCTGCTGAAATTGTCTAGCTGGCTGTGTGTTCGAGTGGCAGCATCACCAATCTCACAGACCTCCCAGAATGCACAGGAAGAGACTCTCAACACGTTGTAAGGTCAGGGGGGCTCGTTTCTAATTGTATACAGGGTCTGGATGAAACTGTATTAGCTGGGATCGATCACGCACCCTCGAGGAGACTGTGGAATTGAACTGCACCCTGCCAGGGCAGACTGAAAGCAAGCATTCTACAACACACACACAGACACACACACACACTTTTGCATTCCTATATTTGTGGGGACTTCCCAATGACTCTCACTATATTTTTACTATTTCTAACTCGAGTCAGACAAAACTCCACACAAGTCGACAACAAACTAAATATTTTGGCACTTCTTTTTTTATTTTTTGAAGGCATATTTAGTTCTTGAAAAGGTGTTTTACAAAGTGGGGACATCCCCACAACGTCATTTTCTTCAGGAGTTACTATCTTTGTGGGGACGTTTTCTTAAATTTTGTCTGCACATTGATAGTAATACCTGACCACATCGACACACACACACACCCTGCAATAACACAGTGGAGCAGAAAACAAGCACAGCATGAGGGCCTGTGTGAGAGAGCCTACCACTCACACTGATATTGTGAAAGATCTCACTCCCGCAGGTATGAAATCGCTCACAGAGAGACCAGACCCTGAATAGTAAAACTGTTTTAAGTATTTGGGGATGAGAATCAAGGTCCTGCTTTTAAATCATTTAAAAACTCTACCAATAATAAAAACACCACCACCTGCATCTATTAGCATGCTGTTGAGCTTTTCTGGTAATTGAGGCTGAAGTGCAAATGATTGAAGAAGCTAACTACCTTTACCTTCCTGCAGCAACATATATATGCAGCCAGTAGCTGCTAGCAAGTTAGCAAGGCACTGCCGATGAATCAAAGACAAGCATGGCTGTCCGCAGGCTGTGGAGGCACACAGAGGGGAACTCAATACAGCAGTCCTGCCTATTACATTACAGCAAGGGGTCTGATAAGAGCGGGGGTGGAGGGGCCCGGAGCTCCCAGTGCCTCACAGAGCACAGGGAATCAATGCCAGGAGATTATCTGCAACTGCTGTAGGAGGAGGGGGCAGGCGTGGATCAATGTTATGGAAGTTCATTGCAATTTAAGGGATTTTAGCAATAGTGAAGTGTAGCACTCCTCATTCAGTCTGTTTACAGGGGTGATCTTCAGCCAGTCTTGACAAGAAAGCAAGTATCGAGGACTGTAAAGTCCCTCATTATGCAGGGATTATTTTAAGAGCCACAGGCCGCCTTTCACAAATTAAGGAAAGCTAATGAATTGTGCTTCTCTTGATTAAATGCATCTCTATTGGTGACACCCTCAAGTGCTAACAAGAGGCATCATTAATAAACAGGTTCCTCCATATATCCACCACACATTATCGGACGTGGTGTACAAAAAACTCTACAGTGTGACAGGCGTGGCCACAGGTACCTCCACAGCGTTCGCATCCACAGAGAAGAGGAGGAGAACGGGTCGATTGTGAGTGTGAAGAAAAACAAAAGCAGATTTAAGAAACTCTTATTATCTCCTATTTAAAATGAGAAGCAAGGTCTGTGCAGTACTGCTTGCTGTGCGTCTGTCTCAGAGTGTGTGTGTGTGTGTGTGCGTGCGTCTGTCTCCGTGTCTGTCCCTGTCTCAGTGTTTGTGTCTGTCTCTGTCCAGTGTGTCTCTGTGTGTGTCTCAGTCTCAGTGTGTGTGTGTGTCTGTCTTCTGTGTGTATCTGTCTCAGTGTGTGTCTGTCTGTTTCTGTCTCAGTGTGTCTCTGTCTCAGTGTGTGTGTCTGTCTGTCTCTGTCTCAGTGTGTCTCTGTCTCAGTGTGTGTGTCTGTCTGTCTCTGTCTCAGTGTGTGTGTGTGCGTGTGTCTGTCTGTCTCTGTCTCAGTGTGTCTCTGTCTCAGTGTGTGTGTCTGTCTGTCTCTGTCTCAGTGTGTGTGTGTGCGTGTGTCTGTCTGTCTCTGTCTCAGTGTGTCTCTGTCTCAGTGTGTGTGTCTGTCTGTCTCTGTCTCAGTGTGTGTGTGTCTGTCTTCTGTGTGTGTCTGTCTGTCTCTGTCTCAGTGTGTGTATCTGTCTGTTTCTGTCTCAGTGTGTGTGTGTGTGTGTGTGCGTCTGTCTCAGTGTGTGTGTGTGTGTGCATGTGTCTGTGTCTGTCTCTGTCTCAGTGTGTGTGTGTGTGTGTGTGTGTCTGTGTCTGTCTCTGTCTCAGTGTGTGTGTGTGTGTGCGTGTGTCTGTGTCTGTCTCTGTCTCAGTGTGTGTGTGTGTGTGTGTGTGTCTGTCTCTGTCTCAGTGTGTGTGTGTGTGTGTGTCTGTGTCTGTCTCTGTCTCAGTGTGTGTGTGTGTGTGCGTGTGTCTGTCTCTGTCTCAGTGTGTGTGTGTGTGTGCGTGCGTGTGTCTGTCTCTGTCTCAGTGTGTGTGTGTGTGTGTGTGTGTCTGTGTCTGTCTCTGTCTCAGTGTGTGTGTGTGTGTGTGTGTGTCTGTCTCAGTGTGTGTGTGTGTGTGTGTGCGTGTGTCTGTGTCTGTCTCTGTCTCAGTGTGTGTGTGTGTGTGTGTGTCTGTGTCTGTCTCTGTCTCAGTGTGTGTGTGTGTGTGTGTGTCTGTGTCTGTCTCTGTCTCAGTGTGTGTGTGTGTGTGTGTGCGTGTGTCTGTCTCTGTCTCAGTGTGTGTGTGTGTGTGTGTGTGTCTGTGTCTGTCTCTGTCTCAGTGTGTGTGTGTGTGTGTGCGTGTGTCTGTGTCTGTCTCAGTGTGTGTGTGTGTGTGTGTGTGTGTCTGTCTCTGTCTCAGCATGTGTGTGTGTCTGTCTGTCTCTGTCTCAGTGTGTGTGTGTGTGTCTGTCTCTGTCTCAGTGTGTGTGTGTGTGTGTGTCTGTGTCTGTCTCAGTACTTCTGTACTGAATTATGTTGCACTTCAAAAACTCCAGGCTCAGCTCTCCTCAGGGTATCTGGGAGCTTAGCGCTGCGTTTGCGAAGCTGCAGCAGTTTCCAGGCACGGAAGGATCCAACTTGCTTTGAAGCGATCGATTCATCAGAATGACTGACAGCTGCTTTCGTCTCACTGGAGGCTGGGCAGTGGTGTAGCCGGACTTGGCTCTCTGTGCAGAGTGTGTGCGTCAGAACCAACACAGGCCCTGGGAGAGGGGACAGGGGACATGGTGCAGGGTCAGTGGGGGCCTCGAATAATATTATATTATATATAACCCTCACACAATTAGTTTTCCTAGAACCCACTGCTATTCATCACCCAAATGCTTACACTCAGCTATGGGCCGGCTCCTTGAGTGATCCAAGCACAGGCATGAAGACTGATAGGACTACAGGACCAGAAATGCAGAGAAACAGACAGGCTGGCAGAAAGATACACAGACAATGCAGCAGAGAGAATGAAAGACAGACAGTGACGTCTTTGGAGAAGTCACTGCTGTGTTTTTTCACTGAGCCAGTGTGCCGCTGTAGGTCATTAGAACTTTGATCTGGGGTCCTTTATCAGACACAGCGTGTGCTTGATTGAGATGAAACTTGTTATAAATGAGTCACAGTGCACAAGAAAACTGCAGAATCTGCACTCCCAGCAGCGAGGCAGGAGCAAGCTGCAGTGACAGGCTCTGGACTGGTGGGGCCCCTTCTCCCCGCCACTCTCCCAGCAGCGAGGCAGGAGCAGGCTGCAGTGACAGGTTCTGGACTGTGGGGCCCCTGCTCCTCCCCAACTCTCCCAGCAGAGCTCTCAGAAGACTGCAGTCAGGAGCCAAAGCAAGCGTGTATCAGCACTTTTTTCTAGACAGAACAATACCTCAGCACAGTGGGGGGGGGGGCAGTGATGGCGCAGTTCTTTGTCTTACATTTAACCCGAGGTTCACTTTAAGATCTGTGATATCCTGTGCACCGGACGAGGAGCAGGGTGACGAGAGCTATCCTGTGCACCGGACGAGGAGCAGGGTGACGAGAGCTATCCTGTGCACCGGACGAGGAGCAGGGTGACGAGAGCTATCCTGTGCACCGGACGAGGAGCAGGGTGACGAGAGCTATCCTGTGCACCAGGCGAGGAGCAGGGTGACGAGAGCTATCCTGTGCACCGGACGAGGAGCAGGGTGACGAGAGCTATCCTGTGCACCGGACGAGGAGCAGGGTGACGAGAGCTATCCTGTGCACCGGACGAGAAGCAGGGTGACGAGAGCTATCCTGTGCACCGGACGAGGAGCAGGGTGACGAGAGCTATCCTGTGCACCGGACGAGGAGCAGGGTGACGAGAGCTATCCTGTGCACCGACGAGGAGCAGGGTGACGAGCTATCCTGTGCACCGGACGAGGAGCAGGGTGACGAGAGCTATCCTGTGCACCGGACGAGGAGCAGGGTGACGAGAGCTATCCTGTGCACCGGACGAGGAGCAGGGTGACGAGAGCTATCCTGTGCACCGGACGAGGAGCAGGGTGACGAGAGCTATCCTGTGCACCGGACGAGGAGCAGGGTGACGAGAGCTATCCTGTGCACCGGACGAGGAGCAGGGTGACGAGAGCTATCCTGTGCACCGGACGAGGAGCAGGGTGACGAGAGCTATCCTGTGCACCGGACGAGGAGCAGGGTGACGAGAGCTATCCTGTGCACCGGACGAGGAGCAGGGTGACGAGAGCTATCCTGTGCACCGGACGAGGAGCAGGGTGACGAGAGCTATCCTGTGCACCGGACGAGGAGCAGGGTGACGAGAGCTATCCTGTGCACCAGACGAGGAGCAGGGTGATGGGGGATGGCTGAGAGATATCCTGTGCACTGTCATGTTGAATCTGATGCATCAGGAGTTTAACGCCCTTCCACGCCATCAGCAGCTAGCCCGAGCTCGCTTCTGCAAGGTAGAGGAGGAAGAGCCCAGGAATGGGGCACAGTTCACAAGTACAACAAACTTTCAGCCAGCTTTGGAACATGCTTCTGTAGGTCTAGTTATTTATCCCCTTATAAAAGTGTATCCATCATTGTGCAGTTTTCCCAAGGTTTTTAATGTGCTTTACAATGCTTAACTATGCTTTTTCATGCTTTCACTGTGCTTTATTACACTTTGCTGTGCTTTTACTACGGGACACTTTTATAAGAGTCAGCTGCTTTCCTCCTCGGACAAGCCGGGAAAACGATACATCACAGCGGACATGTAACACGTGCCAGAAGAGCTGACAGACAGACAGACAGACACGCAGACACACTCACAGATACTGTAGAACTCAGGAGACCTGCATCAGTGCTCTCTGAAAGTCACAGTCTAAAGCAGTGTATCAGATTTCAGCAGGTAATGAGGCTCTGATTGGATGAGGGTTAGCAGTTCTCACCCAGTGCCCTCAATTCCACTCTGGGGCGCAGACTAATATCAAGACGCAATCTGAAACTGCACAGAACGCCCCTAGGAAATCGAGGAATATGACAAACACTAAAACATTTAAAAGGTGCAGCTCTAGGATCTCAGCTCCCTGCTAGGTTTCCTGTCTAAGGTACAGAGCCACCACACTGTAGTGGACGAGGCTCTTTGTGACCTGCATTTCAAGCTTGTCATGGTCTCACACCACCGCCACTGTTTTCCTGCCTGGCTCAAGAAAACAGAGCAGATGAGGGGGGATGTTTGGAAGATGGAAGAGGCTGTGTCGCTCTATACTGACATGCTGCACCCTGCTGTACGTGAACTGCGAGGAAGGACAGAAAGATGGGTAGAGATGAATGTTCCAGGAAGCAGATCATTCTTCACACACCTGCAACGCTTGAGACTTTAAAAGAAGTAACATTTAAAAACAGGTCGGCCTCTTCAACGCAATCATTTAATGGCTCGTCTGTGTTTAGATATTTATTTATCTACATATTTCGTGGAAAGAAAACCACAGAATGAGCTGAACAAGAAGTGACACAGGCTACATCTCGTCATCCTTTGGCTCTCTCTGTTGCTATAACAACACTTTGTGACTTTGTATTCCTGCCCCCAATCACAACCAATAATGATTACTGTCACCTTGAGAGAGAGCGAAATTATCTGGGGGGGGGGGCTGTTCTGTATCCATGGCAACATTGGAGAGCATGTTGCTTCCCTAATGACACCAGGCCTGTCTGCCACTGAACTCCCATCTGCTCCACTAATGCAAAGCCGTGCTGGGTACCCAGGCCAACTCACCCCCCACAGCCAGCAAATAGGCTCTGCAGCCAAGAGCTGGGGACCCCGAACCCAGACACCTCTGCTCAAGCAGTCAGCAGAAACACCAAATCTGACATCAGCTTCATTGGGATTAAGCTCAGATAGGCATAGGACAACGCTGTTAACTTCAGCAGCGCTACTCAGAACAGTTTGACCTACTGAACTAGGAGAATATTCCCCTGAAGGCTCTTATCATTTACTGCCAACCAAGGGATCAGGATCAGCAGAGGAAATCATGAGCTGTAGTGTCCACCAGGTGGCGTCAATGTATATTTTTATACTTGGTGGCGTAACAGTACGTACAGTGCCTTTTAGCCACTTGACCAAACCCCCTCCCTACCTTAGTCATCCCCAAATCTAATGAGAGTCATTGACTAAAAACAACTCTATCCTATCCCAGTGATCCCAATCTAACAACATATTCTCAACTTTACAAATGCAGCATCATATTCGATTCCGAGGCAGTCACATTGTTTTAAAAGGAAACCTTCAGCAGTTTGGAAGGAGCCCTGTGGGTCGCCCGGGACAGTATCGCATTGTCTCTGAATTGGCGTTGGTGTCACAGCTCACAAACCAGGCTATCTCTGTCTTCCAAGCACATCACAGCTTCAGACGCTGGTGTTTCAGCAGTCACTGTGACAGAGAAAATGTGTTCTGATCCCTGTGTACAATCAATGTCTTATGTGTTTATTAATGACACGACCTGCAACGTGACATCTTGCTGGCCTGAATGCGCCATGTTGTCCAAATGACAGCGTCTCTCTCTCTCTCTCAAAAAGATATCCAACTCACTTTCTAGGAACAGGGGAATGCAATTAAAAACTCTTCAAACCCTGAATCAGATCCAGCTCACATATAAAGAAGAGCTTTCTTTTCATCTTTCACTAACAGAACAAACTTTATAAGAGAGTGCAGCTCCTGTTAGTTTAGTGGCAGTCTATCAGCTTTTCTAAATGTTTGCCTCAATGTTTTATTTTTTTGCACTACGATATCGACTCTCTTTGCCTGCGCTCTGTTGGAACCCTCTTGTAAACAATCTTAATCTGAGGGTCGGTCACGCACACACGCACGCACACCCCCACACTTCTATATTCTGAACCTGGATGGTACAGCTTGTAAGTTTTAATATATTATTTATTTTATGGGTGAAACCACCCAGTTTTACCTTTTGTTTCTGCTCTGTTTAGGAGCCGTTGAACATGAATAAATGGAGGAATGCACTGCGGTAACAGACACATTGTTACAGGACTGACACAAACCCAAACAACGTGACTCTGGTTAAGTTACAGTTGAATTGAAGGATAGTAATGCATTGCATGAGCAGGCTTCTTTGGAATATGTTATTTAAAGATCCTCCTCCTCCAGGCACTGTCTGTGTTATGCAGTTGGCATGGCAGCAGTCCTAGGGTTCGTTGCTCTGTGGTGAGCGTCTATTCCACAGTCACCTTGGAGAGGCAGCCCGGTTCCTCACAGGCTCTGGGGCAGCAGTGACGCACCCGGGGGCAGGGGTGAGCAGCGGCTGCTGTTTCTGCAGCTCTGTGATAATGAGCACAGTCACAGCTCTGTAATGAGGGGCTCCGTCTCGTAATCAGGATCGCTCGCTCGCAGAAAAAAAATCACAAAGAGGCTCCGGGTTTCTCTTTCCTTCCAACTCCAGTGTCAAACAAACTGTGCTTAAATAAAGGGGATCTGATGCCTGTTTATTTATATTAGAGGCATATTTGCCAGACTGTTTAAAACAGGGGTATCCAGTCCGGGTCTTGGAGGGCTATTCCACTCCAGGTTTAACAGGTAAAGGGATATAATGAACAACATCAGGGTCTGCATGGAGGTGCAATTGGTTTGATTAAACATTTAGAACAGGGCTGGAACACAGACCAGAAGGTGGTTTAAAACATCCACTTCAGAAGCTTGTTGGAGGCTCTGTCCACCCTGCTTCGTGCATCGTTGTGTTGCTAAAGTTTTTAATAACATTTTCCAAGCATGGTACAATCCACACTTATCTCAAGAGGAACTGTACAGCTACCTACACAGATGCCTTCTGAAAGCTAATGCTACATTATTACATGACCATGTGCGCACTTTGAATCCAACACCTGGACGACAAGCATCAAGCCCAAGCCTTTTTAATTTGAGGGGATACACACACGCCAGGCACTTTCCATGTAGATCTGAACTAAGGGAACCAGATTCCACCAGGGGCTGGGCGTGGGGAGGGGTGTGATCAGGATCACGATCACAGGGAGGGGTCCCTCAGCTCCGGACCCCTGCCATCACCCGCTTTCTAAAGACTCCACTCCGATCCAGCAGTGACCCCCATTCAATCTTTCCAGTGTGCTAACTAACACAACATGAAACAACGTGCAGCACCCTCAGCACCACATTCCCACAGCAATGAAAAGAATGAGTCACACCCCAGTTGTTCAATATGGACCCATTACTTAACATGAGGAAAGAGACAGAGCCCTCTGGCAATGCGCGTTAGAAGAAATGATATCATCATCCTCTCTAAATGGGATTAGAAGCAACACAGAGCCAGAGGCAACATGAAAGACAGAGAGATGATTAATGGATCACAAAACATGCATTATTACAAAACGTAAGACTGAACTAGAGAGAGTGTTTCAATGGGATGCAGTGGATTCCATTATATAAAAGTTTCCTCAAGTAAACCTTTCAACGTAACAACGTGTAATAAAGCATAGTGAACTCTTGGTAATGCACAGGTAAAGCATTTCAAAAAATGGCAAACTATGGAAACGCATGGCAAAAGCAGAAGAAAGCTACACAATTCCAGAGGTGACATTTTGCATGGGTCGTGTTGCTTAGAGCTCGGGAACGGATGAACAGGAGTGAGGCACTCTGTCCCCTTCCCTTCGGACAGCCCTCCCACACAGCACAGTGTCTGATGAGATCTGAAACAAATCAGCCTGACACACGCCCGCTCCAGAACGCTCCTTTACTGAGAGTGTCCCCTGTAACTGGATTAGTTTCATCAAGATCGCAGCCCAACACTGACTACATTACACACACAGTCGACTAAACACACACACTGGAGGAGGCGTTTTTGTTTTATTTTTGTACACTGGCTACTTTGCCCCCCTGCTGCAAGATTTTGGAATTGCAGAAAGGACCCCCCAAAAAAAACAACCAAAAAAACAAACAAACAAACACTAAGTCCACTGGGATAGCAGAAACTCCGAGCTGATTAGTTTGTAATGTGCCTTTCTGGAATCGTCAAATCCTCCTTCAGTCTCAAAAGTCAACAAGCAGAGCTAACGATTACAAATTTGTTTTATTCTTTGTTTTGTTTTTTAAGGAATCCAATGTACTACAGAATTGTTCTTTAAAAGGACTTTATGAATTTACAGGAGGATGGAATAGGAGGGCGACCCCCTCCGAACGGGCGGTAAAGGACAAGCAAGCAGGTAAAACTAGAGGGAGGGTGTCTGTGCTTCAAACAGCAATCAGTAACCTTTACTAGAACAGAAATGAGCTTCCGTAACCCAGTGCAGACTAAGAGGAGCCCAGAGGACCTGCAATCCAATGCAAAGTTAATCACAGGAGTTTTGGTAGCATTAGTATTTAAAGGGAAGCAGCCCTTTCAGTGCCTCTGGTCTGATCCCTGATTTATTGCTTCTTTAGTTAATAACACCCAGCTGTATCAGCCCAGCTTTAATTGCCCAGAGACTTTTATCTGCTTTGCTAAAGGAGGATGACACACACTGAATTTGCAGCACTGGTAATGAACTGCCAATCTCAGGCTGTACACCAGCGCACAGCACTGGAGAGTAGCTACAATCTGCAATCTCACAGCACTGGAAAGTAGCTACAATCTGCAATCTCACAGCACTGGAGAGTAGCTACAATCTACAATCTGCAATCTTACAGCACTGGAGAGTAGCTGCAATCTACAATCTGCAATCTCACAGCACTGCAGAGTAGCTGCAATCTACAATCTGCAATCTTACAGCACTGCAGAGTAGCTACAATCTGCAATCTGCAATCTTACAGCACTGCAGAGTAGCTGTAATCTACAATCTGCAATCCTACAGCACTGCAGAGTAGCTGCAATCTACAATCTGCAATCTTACAGCACTGCAGAGTAGCTACAATCTGCAATCTTACAGATTGATTTTAGGATGAACAGGACTATTGGGCAAAGCTCAAATGCATACAAACTTAACTACAGCTTTTGTGCTGGATTCCGCTCAGCTATTTTGGGACTTGTCTACAGCACTATCAGAGGTCTTATTGTACATGTTCATCTGAGTTATTCTGCTTTTTAAAAAGCAGATACAAGAAATCAGAAACTGACACAGAAGATCTCTTGTATCTTGCCTGGGCTCGAAGTACAAGCTGCAAATACAGTTTACAGGGAGCTACGAAACAAAACCAGCAAGGTGTGAAGAAAAAGCATTTCTCTAAAGTGACAAAATAATAGCTTTGGTGTTCGACGCGATCAGTCATGGAACGATGTAAATCCATTATGAAGGCGGAACGATGCAATGCATCCATCATATGTACTCTTAATCATAAGCAAGACGCCCTACTGATATTGCAGTGCCATTACAATGGCAGAGCAATAAGGACTCTACTCTGGGAACATTGTGGCTGCTGTGATCATGAATGATTCAATGATATGATACAAGTGACGAAGGAGGGGCACTGTCCAGCTGCACAGGGAAAAGCAGTTTGTTTGTTTGCTTTTAATGGGAAAGGGGTGAAGGCAACATGAATTGAATAACCGTTTCCAGTGTTTTCCCGTGTTTATTGGCTATACAGCGATTTCATTTTATTTGTATCAGGGGTATTTTAATCGGGTTTTATGGATAAAACCGAAAATCCTAATTATAATGTATAGAGTACACATTGACTGAAAGCTGTGCAAGAAGACAAGCCGGCTGCGAATGATTCATCTCACATGGCAGACACACACCAGCAGAAGTCAATCGCTAGTAATGTGTGTAAATTATTTTACAGCCTCTAAAATCATTAACTACCAAAGAGCGGCTACCTTCCTCGGTCGTCAACATTTCCTAAGATCACCCGCCTGCCGTGCCAATGCGATGCCTCTCTCATTGCCTCCGACGCAGACCCGTCAATCCTCCTCTATGCTTTCTTCTAAGCTGCTCTAGCAGTCCAGCCGGGAGTCTGGCAAAAACTCACCTCCTACTCAACATCTCCAGATTATTACAGCCAGATGTGTTCTGTCAGCCTTCTGGAAAAACAACACAGTCTCACACCTGATTGTGCACAAGATCCCGCGCATGAGCAGGCATGAACGGGACACAGAGAAAACCAGAATGTCTTTTCAATTGGACTGCACGCGCTTGCCTGCGGGTACCTGAGCGGGCAGATGCAGCAACAGCATGCTTGTTCTACGTGTCACCTGGTAGCAGCACAAGAACAGCGAGCTGTGCATCTTTAACAAGGAGTCCCGAGTCTGGTCTCGCCTGGGACAAGCAGACCCATCACTCTCCCTTTACATTCCAGCAGCCATCCATTCTGGGGCCCCACTGGAACGGAGAGTCATGCACATCCCCGATTTACAGGAGAGCTTCATTTGTGAGCCTGTGGAGCAGCTTGCTTTGCCATGCTCGGTGTTATTCAGTGATGTTATCAGTGGGCTGGGTCATTAGGGCCAATTCATATGAAAGATAGGTGGCAACCTTTCTCCTGCTCCCGCAATGTCATTTAGACATAATTACAGCCATGCATCTCAGGGCAGTCGACAGCTCGATAACAGCACAGAGCAAGATGTGAGCCTTACGAGAGCTGAACGCCTCCAGAAAGAAAAAGAAGAAAAACACAATGCAGTGTAATACTGAATGCAGCTCTCACACACACACACACACACACACACACACACAATGCAGTGTAATACTGAATGCAGCTCACACACACACACACACACACACACACACACACACAATGCAGTGTAATACTGAATGCAGCTCACACACACACACACACACACAATGCAGTGTAATACTGAATGCAGCTCACACACACACACACACACACACAATGCAGTGTAATACTGAATGCAGCTCACACACACACAATGCAGTGTAATACTGAATGCAGCTCACACACAATGCAGTGTAATACTGAATGCAGCTCTCACACACACACACACACACACACACACACACAATGCAGTGTAATACTGAATGCAGCTCACACACACACAATGCAGTGTAATACTGAATGCAGCTCACACACAATGCAGTGTAATACTGAATGCAGCTCACACACAATGCAGTGTAATAATGATTACAGCCCACACACAGACAAGATAAAACCATAAGAAAGTTTACAAACGAGAGGAGGCCATTCGGCCCATCTTGCTCGTTTGGTTGTTAGTAGCTTATTGATCCCAGAACCTCATCAAGCAGCTTCTTGAAGGATCCCAGGGTGTCAGCTTCAACAACATTACAGGGGAGTTGGTTCCAGACCCTCACAATTCTCTGTGTAAAAAAGTGCCTCCTATTTTCTGTTCTGAATGCCCCTTTATCTAATCTCCATTTGTGACCCCTGGTCCTTGTTTCTTTTTTCAGGTCGAAAAAGTCCCCTGGGTCGACATTGTCAATACCTTTTAGAATTTTGAATGCTTGAATCAGATCAACACCTAGTCTTCTTTGTTCAAGATTGAATAGATTAAATTTTGAGCCTGTCTGCATATGACATGCCTTTTTAAACCCGGAATAACTCTGGTCGCTCTTCTTTGCACTCTTTCTAGAGCAGCAATATCCTTTTTGTAACGAGGTGACCAGAACTGAACACAATATTCTAGGTGATGTCTTACTAATGCATTGTAAAGTTTTAACATAACTTCCCTTGATTTAATTCAACACTTTTCACAATATATCCAAGCATCTTGTTGATGTTTTTTACAGCTTCCCCACATTGTCTAGATGAAGACAATTCTGAGTCAACATAAACTCCTATGTAACTCCTATTCCCCCTAAGGCATCATCAATTCAATGAACATGTTAGCTAGAGAAATGAAACATGTATTTAATTAACAAAGCAGATGTGTTTGGATTACATGAAGAAGACGTTCAATTGTAATGCATTGTTTACAATGTGTATGTCTCACTTCAAAGACAGAGCGCAGCTAGTCACACACAGCACCCTGAGCTCCTTCTCTCGGTTCTATTCTGAAAGGCACTGCTCTCCTTTTAACACATGCTTATTGAAGAGAAGCTGCTGCTACACAACTGAAATTAATGCAGGGGTTAAAAAAGACCATGGGAATTACTGCAAGTGTACAGAAAGTATGCAATTACATTCACGAAACCCTGATTCCACAACTACCCTTGCGTGTTACTCGCCTGGGGTTTGGATTGCTGTATGCAAGCAGATTAGATTGTGGGATTGAAAAGGAAAAGCTCGCTGTCACACTGCATGCGCTCCGACGAGCCTTACACAGCCACGGCCCGGCGGTGATCTTGTTAAACTACTCAACACTCATTTATTAACCACCTTATTGAAGTGACTGGGCTGGATCTCTGCTTTACCAGCACAGCACAGCTCAGTCCAGAACATGAATCAAATCCAAACCAAACGGTCAGTGCAAGGTTCAGATATTCTGTTCATTAAGGAAACGGTCGTACTCAAAACAAGTCCACGATCCAATGCAGGCTATAAAACAATGTAGGGCCCTTTCGTATAGGATAGCGAGCATTGGGGAGGATGTGAAGCACAAAGAATGGAAGAAGGGTTCTGCTAGAATGACACACACTTTGGGGAGGATGTGAAGCACAAAGAATGGAAGAAGGGTTCTGCTAGAATGATGCAAGGGTCACACAAGGAATTTGCTAGATTTGAACTCTGAACCAGTAGCAGGTGTGGCCGGTTTGCTAATACAGAGATGCTGGATGAGTGTAAGATATGCATGAAGTCCCTTCCTATCCTTGTGTCATCCATGCATAGTTCTTCTTTAAACTCTGCATGTCTCAGAAGTGTGTATACTGTAGAAAACAGTACTCGTAATCACACCTGCCCTCCAGGTAAGAACCCATTTCAAGTGAATAAACACGTGTTTAAAAGGGGAAGGGGATTAGTAGGCCATACTATTTTAAACACAAAGCAGTCCTCCAGTGGGGTTGCATTGCTCAGAGGAAACGGCAGCTCAGGTCAGCCTCAGAGGAAGCGTTTTGTTTTGTTTATTTTTTAATGAAGTGCGTTCTCCTTGCCAGACACAAAGAGATTATTTACTCCACTGTCTGCCCCTGCACTCTCTCCGGCCAGGAAGAGCCGCTGACAGGCAACGCCACGGGGACAGGAAACAGAAAGAACCGGTGCCGCCCGGCCAGGGAGGACGTCTCGCAGCAGGGCAGGGAGCAGGCCAGGCCAGCTGTCACTCTTTAAAGGAGCAGGGTGCAGCCAGCCAAGGCTTCTCTTTCTAAGGGTTGAATAGCGTTCTGTATTCTAACTTGTATCATGCTCTGATTGGCATAATCAAGTTGATTTTCCCTTCAAAATCTTGATATTGAATTTTTCTTGATACAGTATTGCTCTTAGCATTCTTCCATTGTTTTCAGATGTTTAACCATGATGGTGAAGGACTGAGCAGCCCTGGTAACAGTGTCAGCATTGCTTTTGAATTTCCATACAACAACAGCAGCCTTGCACTAACGAGATCAGTCCCCCCAGCCCCAACCCCGACCCTCACCCCCAACCCCCAGCCCCAACCCCCAACCCAATGCCTTGCTTGTGTAATAAGAAGAGAGCAGGGCAATTAGAAACCTGGATGATCTGGGGCAGAAAATGAGTCAGCGAGCTTTTAACGATGCTGTAATAAAACTGTCCACCAGCAGAGGGTAGATTTCACACACTAGCTGTGTCAGAACACCAACTATAAGAATTATACTGCGTCCTACTCTCCAGCTTATATATTAAAGAGTAACGGACCTTCGTGCCAAACTGCATATTAACGGACGTTTGTGTTTGAAAAATGTATATATATATATATATATATATATATATATATATATATATATATATATATATATATATATATATATATATATATATATATATATATATATATATATTTATATATATATATATATATATATATATATATATACACACACACACACACACACACACACACACATTGAGAGGACAGTATTTGATTCTACATGTGTGTTTTAGATTATCCCCACAAAAGCAATACTACACTGAGATGCTTTTCTGCAAATTAAATTCACTGTGGGAAAAGAAAGAGAATTTGCAATGCCACAGCCTCCTCTAGTGGTTAAACAAAGCATTGCATTGGTTTATTGTATTACTAGACAGACTGGAAATTCCTTTTCCTGACTCTGCTTTCTAGCTTTCCCTGGAAGCTCTGCTGCACTGCTGTCTGCACAAGGCAGTGTGGGTCTGTCGTAGCTCCAATAGGAAGTGCCTTGTTTTTGCAATGGTACTAGATGGTACTATGCCAGTAACAATGCTTAATGAGATGTGGAAACCCCCAACTTCCTGCCCTTGAAAAGCAGGGATCCCGAGCTCACCTCAAAGACAAGCGCTTTCCTCCTCCAATCAGGACACTCGTATCTCCACCCCAGTCATGCCCAGTGGAACAGATGCATGGGGAGTTTCATACAAGCAGTTCAAGACTGGAAACTATAATGCATTCCTCCAATCCCAGGTCCAATGATCAGTCAACTCTCACTTGTGCTCTACCTCCTGACTTTTGATAATATTTGAAGACTTGGTACTCCAGTGAAAGCTCTGCAGCTCAGCTCACTGCCCTGCTTGTGAAGCGTGTTCATCACTGTTTACAGTAAGAGCAACTTCATTAATGATGGGAGTTGCCTTTTCCCTGCAGGCCTTAATGACAGTTTAGAGTAATCATGCTTTCATTTAATAGGGCAGCAGTGTGAAGCAGTGGTAAGGGCTCTGGACTCTTGACCGGAGGGTCGTGGGTTCAATCCCAGGTGGGGGAAACCCCAACAGTATAAATGTGTAATTGTATGTAAAAATAATGTGATATCTTGTAAGTCGCCCTGGATAAGGGCATCTGCCAAGAAATAAATAATAATAATAATAATAATAATAATAACACTGGATCTCAGACCCCTGGTTAGCACTAATTTGGAACTAGCTTATCTAAGGTGAGGGTTGCTGTTCCTATGCTGTGCATGGTTACTGTGCACGGTTGCTGTTCCTATGCTGTGCACGGTTGCTGTTCCTATGCTGTGCACGGTGGCTGTCTGGAGGGTCACTCACTTCGACACCTGGCGCAGCGGCTCTTGTCGTACTCCAGCAGCTCTGCAGACCGGCTGAGCGGTGTCCTCCTGAAACTGGTCTCCTCCCGCAAGCGTGCTGCTTCTTCTTTGGCATATACCCCCAGCTCCTGGGTATATCTGCCATACATCTGCGGATGAGAAGCACAGAGCACCGTCAAACACAAAGAGACGAGCAGTACCCTTTCTTCCAGAAACCCCCTCACAAATCTGCACTTCTGGGAGCTTTCTGACTTTGCCATTGGATCGGCCAAGTGGGGACTTTAAATAGGTGAGCAAGAAATATAATACACTTTGAAATGTGTTCCTGATCTCTTACTAATTACTGTCCCATTTAAAAAGTGGCTCAAGGCACTTGTTACTCGAAAAAGGTGACAATAGTGTTGTAAGACTAGCATTTCTACTGGCATTACAGAGAGGGCATATATTAAGCACATCATGCCTTGACCACCAGATTGAAACTGGGTCCAGTAAATAACCTGTTCTCTGTGGGGTTGGGATTGGACTGCTGCAATTACCCTGGCAGCCCTGCATGGGCGTCCCTGCATGGTATCACCTGGCCTGGCTGGCTGCCTGGACTCACCGAGCACAGCACAGGTACAGAGTGGTGAAAATGGAGACATCCTGTGCGCTGGTCCTCTGTGCCACACAATAGAGAAAACAGGCAATCCTGTTTGATTAAACTGTGGGCTTAAAATCCAGTCCCTCTCTGCTTCAGACAGTATACCAGCTACCTGTGCTACTGTTAGAACGACTGGAGCTACCATTCATCCAGAACTTACAGTAACAAATCAGAGAACAAACTAACAAGCTAACAAACTAACGGGTGCGTTTGAAAGAGTTGGTTTTATTCGATCTTGGTTTTACTCAAATGAATGGTCGTTCTAGATGTTAGTTTGTCTTGACTGTGTGTATTTCTCTTCATGGGAAAGTTACAGTGCAGACACACCCCAAGCTCCTACAGCGCTGGGAGAATTCACTGAAGAGAAGCTGCTGCACGTGTCAGCTATGTGAATCCAGCCAGAGATCAGTCTGTCTGCTACCAGTGAGTAAGAGTCATCATCATCATCATCATCATTATCATCATTGTCATCATCATCAAGAATAATAATAAACTGCCATCACTCCCCTGATAAATAACTCAACACTTGCTTAAACAGACAGTTAAACAAAACAACCAAAATCAAAAAATAAGAAAACAATTCCAGCTGCAGAAACACAGAAAGGGGCATCAATGAGAGGAGATGAATAGCCAGTTTCTGAGCCTGCTGATCCAGTGAACCCAGGGGGAATGAGGCATGCCAGTTACTAGCCAGTGTCTACACTCCAACCAAAGAGCATTGTTCTGTCACTCCTACACAGGACAGCACTGCCAGCCCACAAACAGCTTCAATCTAATGATCCTGGCTGCAGATATCAGAGCCGCGCGGCGTTAATGGGGTCTCCGCCGGCTCTGTCAGAGCCGCTGGCGCTGCGGGCTCCGTCAGAGCCAGCTGGCATGACGGGCTCCGTCAGAGCATGGCTGCCGGGCTCCGTCAGAGCCGCTGGCGTTAACGGGGCTCCGTCAGAGCCGCAGGCGTTAGCGGGGCTCCGTCAGAGCCGCGAGGCGTTAACGGGGCTCCGTCAGAGCCGCTGGCGTAACGGGGCTCCGTCAGAGCCGCGGCGTAGCGGGGCTCCGTCAGAGCCGTGGCGCAACGGGGCCCGTCCAGAGCCGGCGTGCAACGGGGCCCGCCAGAGCCCAGGCGTTAACGGGGCTCCGCCAGAGCCGCGGCGCTAACGGGGCCCCGCCAGAGCCGCAGGCGTGACGGGGCCCGTCAGAGCCGCGGGGCGTGTAACGGGGCTCCGTCAGAGCCGCTGGCGTTAACGGGGCTCCGTCAGAGCCGCGCGGCGTTAACGGGGCTCCGTCAGAGCCGCTGGCGTTAACGGGGCTCCGTCAGAGCCGCGGGGCGTTAACGGGGCTCCGTCAGAGCCGCGGGCGTTACGGGGCCCGTCAGAGCCGCTGGCGTTAACGGGGCCCCGTCAGAGCCGCCGGCGTTAACGGGGGCCCGTCAGAGCCGCGGCGCAACGGGCTCCGCCAGAGCAGCTGGCGTCAACGGGGCTCCGCCAGAGCCGCGGGCGCACGGGGCTCCGTCAGAGCCGCAGGCGTAACGGGGCTCTGCCAGAGCTGCGCGGGCGTTAATGGGGTCTCCGCCGGCTCCGTCAGAGCCGCGGCGTTAACGGGGCTCCGCTGGCTCCGTCAGGGTTTAGGAGCTCAGTAATACCTGCTGCTCAAGACTGGCAGGGGAAAAAAGGAGGCACTTGGCTTGACAGGAGAAAGGAGTGACAGGGACTTCAGAAACGTCCCTCAGTGATCTTCAGCACTCCTGATGGGAAAGTGGGTTGCAGAGTTGACATTGGATAGAGAAACAGGGGTAACATTGAGAAAAAAAAACACACGCACACAATCTATGCAGTGAAGGAAGAATGAAAGATTTAAAATAAACTACTGCACAGCAATAAAAAAAGAACGACAGCAGGAATGGCACTCGCAGCTAGGAGTAGACCACATGATAAACAAATAAAGCACAATGTAACAGTGTGGGGAAGATGCCTGTGTTCTACGGTCTCTGGCAATCACACTCCAGCCCTCGCAGTGGGAGCGAGTTCTGCCAACAGCCAGGAATAGCACTAGCAGCATTAGCTGTATTAGAATGATCTATATTTAAAAGAATCAATACTTCAGACCAAATACAATTAAAAAAAGCAGCAGTAGATTCTGCAATGCTAGTGTAGCCCAGAGATGTGTTCTGCTGACAGGGCGATATTCTGCAGGACAGGATTACTCATGAGTCTGTGGAAGTGAAGAGCCTAGGCACCCTGACACATTGCGCAGACTGCAAACTGATCAATAAGCAGGGGAGGGGGTCCATAAACCCCAGACTGCACCTGTAAGACACCCTTTGGGCAGACTCCAGGGGGTTCAGTAGGTTCGATACAATGTGCAAGTTCAGTTGAACTGCAGAACCCGAGTAACAAATACCTAGAAAGAGTGCCATTAAACTGCAGTGAAGTCTCACTTACATCACAAGCATCCACACATACTGCATATAGTGTTGGACACAAACAAAACACTACCGGCTTACAGGCAGCATGCACTTTATTCAGAGCCAACTGCATCACAAATGGGACAATCAATATCCCCAGTATGTGCCGAAGCATCAGGGAATGACATCAGGGACCCGACACCCTCCAATCCACCCCCTTCCACATCCACACCCTGGATAATAAAGTACAAAACTGGGCCATTCAGCTCGGCAGGGCTCCGGGTTCTTGAGCCCTAGCGTCTCAGCGTGGCACGCTGGGAAAGTCAGTCCCACGTTGGTTCCATTCCTCAAGCCTGGGAGGGAGTCAGGACAGAATTAGGCCGTTGTAAAGTATGGTTACAGTAAATCAGCAATATCCTGCTTCCAGCCTCCTTTCACCCCCACTGTGTGACAGAGGCCTGAACTATTACATCTCCAAGACTTCCAACAAGAGCAGGCCCCAAACTGAATACCAACTACCGCTGCTCACTCAAGGGTTGCCAGGCAACCACACAGACCTGCCTCCCTTTCTGACACAGCTGAAAAACAAACCCAAAAGAAAAAGGACACTATGGTTAGAAATATGAATAATTCCAGGCTCAGAATGGGTCTTTCTGTTTTCAAACTCAGTGTGATGTATCGTGGGCTCAGCAGTGAGGGGAGCTTGTTTTAAATAGAGCTGGAACAGGCCCACTATATAGAACAAGTCTCTTTGAGAAACAGCTCCCAGTTCTGCCAGGGCGGTGGTTCCCAAACCGGTCCTGGGGGCCCCCTGTGTCTGCTGGTTTTCAATCCACCTGAGCTCTCAATTACTTAACGAGACCTGTAATTTAAACTGATAATTTGCTTAATTAGACCTTTGTAATTGTTTTCAGCTCTTAACAGTTGCATATTTCAAGTTAGCTCTAACATTTTATAAGAAACTTGAAATCTGCAACTGTTTAGGAGCATGAAAACAATTGCAAAGGCGTAATTAAGCAAATCATCAGTTCAATGAAGGGTCTGGTTAAGTAATTGAGAGCTCAGGTGGAATTAAAACCAGCCGACACAGAGGTCCGAGGGACCGGGTTGTCAGCATTCTGACCGGGGTTTCCTAGGGGATACCGTATGGAAAGTTATGAAACGCAGGAAAGCCTTTCCCTTCAGACATTTCAGGGACACATCTTAAAGGATAACTGTATATCTTTCTGCAGGAGAAATCTGTCACAGTTTATAAAGATCAATGGAATTGTACGCATCGTAGATTTAAAACGTCAAAGAAAATGTCTCAACCCAATTTAAACTTCACCATACGGCAAATGGCTGTCTGTGCTTTCACAGGGAAGATTAGGTGCCAAGAGGTTAGCAAACAGCAGCGAAGTTGAACAGAGGTGCCAGTCTGTTAAAAACAGACTTTTCTTTATTGCAATCTATTCAGAGCTCTGAAGTAGAGCAGAACAACAATTGTTCTTAATGGCCCAGTGTTTCTGCGACTCTAGACGGCTCCACCCCAGCTTCACCCACTGGGATTCAAAAGCATGAGACAGTCAGGAGCCGATAGCAGCAGCTGGGGTGCAAAAAAAAAAAAGAAAAACCTATTCCTTCAAAAGGTGTCGGAGAACACAGAACAATCAATCATACGCATAACACTGCAGCATTCTGACAAGACTGTATAACACTGCAGCATTCTGACAAGACAGTATAACACTGCAGCATTCTGACAAGACTGTATAACACTGCAGCATTCTGACAAGACTGTATAACACTGCAGCATTCTGACAAGACTGTATAACACTGCAGCATTCTGACAAGACTGTATAACACTGCAGCATTCTGACAAGACTGTATAACACTGCAGCATTCTGACAAGACTCAGAACACTGCAGCATTCTGACAAGACTGTATAACACTGCAGCATTCTGACAAGACTGTATAACACTGCAGCATTCTGACAAGACTGTATAACACTGCAGCATTCTGACAAGACTGTATAACACTGCAGCATTCTCACAAGACTGTATAACACTGCAGCATTCTGACAAGACTGTATAACACTGCAGCATTCTGACAAGACTCAGAACACTGCAGCATTCTGACAAGACAGTATAACACTGCAGCATTCTGACAAGACTGTATAACACTGCAGCATTCTGACAAGACTGTATAACACTGCAGCATTCTGACAAGACTCAGAACACTGCAGCATTCTGACAAGACTGTATAACACTGCAGCATTCTGACAAGACTGTATAACACTGCAGCATTCTGACAAGACTGTATAACACTGCAGCATTCTGACAAGACTGTATAACACTGCAGCATTCTGACAAGACTGTATAACACTGCAGCATTCTGACAAGACAGTATAACACTGCAGCATTCTGACAAGACTCAGAACACTGCAGCATTCTGACAAGACTGTATAACACTGCAGCATTCTGACAAGACAGTATAACACTGCAGCATTCTGACAAGACTGTATAACACTGCAGCATTCTGACAAGACTGTATAACACTGCAGCATTCTGACAAGACTCAGAACACTGCAGCATTCTGACAAGACTGTATAACACTGCAGCATTCTGACAAGACTGTATAACACTGCAGCATTCTGACAAGACTGTATAACACTGCAGCATTCTGACAAGACTGTATAACACTGCAGCATTCTCACAAGACTGTATAACACTGCAGCATTCTGACAAGACAGTATAACACTGCAGCATTCTGACAAGACAGTATAACACTGCAGCATTCTGACAAGACTGTATAACACTGCAGCATTCTGACAAGACTCAGAACACTGCAGCATTCTGACAAGACTGTATAACACTGCAGCATTCTGACAAGACTGTATAACACTGCAGCATTCTGACAAGACTGTATAACACTGCAGCATTCTGACAAGACTGTATAACACTGCAGCATTCTGACAAGACTCAGTATAAAAAAGAAAAGAATATATTGGCAAAAAAAGAGAATAAAATATTGGGTGTGTAGAGCAGTGGATGCTTTAGAAATGCTGCATCTCCAAATAAACAGGAACGTGACTCTAATCTCTCCGATCTCCTCATTGTTGATACGGGCGTCTATCAGGCCATGTGGATTTCTGCATCACCAGGGTCAGGAGGAGGAGGAGGAACTGGAATTCCATATCTCCATATCAAAACATGACAGGGTTGCACAAGCATCAACACAGACCTCTGGATGAGGGCACGACCAGGCACCAGAGCGCTTTATAAAGCAATGTCCCAGGGAAGAGACAAGGCACTCCAGTGTTAAATAAGAGGAACGATACTGACACCACTAAAAGTACAAAGTTTTTGGCGTGCAGAAGTTTGGGTCTGTTTTAAAAGTGAGCGCTGCCTTATCTCACACTGGATCAGGTTTGAGACATTCACCTCGGTGCAAAACCAGAGCAGGAGGAGCAGGAAATGGCTGGGAATGTCTGGGTTGCTGTCCCCGTTTGTCTGACCTCCGGACCTGCGACAGAGCTACGTGCTCGATAACGAGAGACTCCTTCCCAGAGGGATTCCCAAAATAGAGAAAGAAAGAAAGAAAAGGCGGGCGGGCTGGATTTGGATGTTGATATTTTCGTTGTTCTGTGCCGTTAAGAAAGATTACATTTTTCCGAAGTGGACTGTGAATGGGATCCCAGCCGCTGAGGTTTTCTTTTTTTTTTTTTAAGATTAACAAACTACAACACAAACAAAAGACCCTCAGGCTTCCTTCCTAGAGTCAATTAGCGGGCTGCGTGTTGCCTCTAATCTTATTTCCTACGTGCTCATTTCTAATTGAGCATGAAATATGGTTCTTTGTATGGAGAGAAAAGAAAAACAGCAGCCATGACAAAAGAGCAAGCTCCCCACTGAGAGCACTCCCCTCAGGGCAGGGGGTCTCAGACTGGAGGCCACAGACTCCAGACACGCAGAGTCTCTGGAGACCGCAAGGAAAGAAACAGCCAGCCCAGCACATTGTGCAGAGCAGAGGCAACAAATCAAGAAAGACGGATGGCTTCCGAGATGAAACAAAAAGAAATGGGAGGCGTAACCCTTTTTCTACTAGAAACTGGGAGTGAAAGTGTGGAGTGTGCAATGGGGTACAGTACAAAGTACAGGTGTACTTTCATTGATCGAAACCGTAACGTTGTATCTAAGACATGCATGCAGCCATGCATATCCATTCACAATAATGAGCTGCCCGCTTTGCACCTGTGGTGTGTGATCTGCACGAGACAGACATGGTGATCTCAGGTTCCCTAGAATTATCTGGAACTATATTACATATTTCCTCAGCATTATCCCCATCCGTTACGCCAGGTCCTGTTTCTGCTGTAAGGACTCTGGGTGCATGGATATTTTACATGTGCATAGGCCCCCGGTCATTACATTGATAAGAAGAAAACCAAAAGCAAACGCTCTGGGTGTCAAGCTTAGTGCAAACAACAGAGATCAGCAGTTAAGATTGCAGATATCTTAATAGAACACTTTGTTTGTCTTAACAGTGTTAGTTTTATATTGTTTGGTTTTTTATAGTATGTTGCCCAATTGTACAATAACAGTCTTCGATAAATAATTCACTTCAGATACACAGTTGCCTAACAGGCCAAGGAATGTGATTTCTTTACTGCTCAGAGAACACACTTTGACCAAGGTTTGACAAGTTGATACATCTAATTGCCCTTCTTCTGCAAGAAGCACTCTTTTATTTAGCTGAAATAGGTTACAAACAGCACTGCTCTACTTAGGACCTTTTCATTAAAGTGCACTTTGAAAAGAGGGCTCCTGTACTGTCTAAAAAACAGGCAAACTTAGAAAAACACATCTTACTCAACGTGGGTATTTTTTTTTCCAATTAACCACTATGAACAATTATATATGCTCCAAGAGTTCAGTATCCACACACACACGTGTTTATGTATGTATGTATGTTATTTATTTATTTCTTAGCAGACACCCTTATCCAGGGCGCCTTACAATTGTTACAAGATATCACATTATTTTTACATACAATTTCCCATTCATACAGTTGGGTTTTTACTGGAGCAATCTAGGTAAAGTACCTTGCTCAAGGGTACAACAGCAGTGTCCCCCACCTGGGATTGAACCTACGACCCTCCGGTCAAGAGTCCAGAGCCCTAACCACTACTCCACACTGCTGCCCCTGTAAGTGTGTATGTAGGTATGTATGTACGCATGTAACTTCAAGTTACTGACATGGTAGTCTACTGTACAACACACATCTCAAAACTGTACAACACCTTGCATCAATATGGACAAGTGCACAATACCCGCAACTACAGAACCTTGGTGCTTTATCTAGTTTGATAGGAGGGTAGGAATTTTACAGGACGAAATGGAAATGTACCAGACTGCCACATGCCTTTCCAATTCTATAAAAACAAAATGAGATTTCAGGGATTAGTGTTCCAGCACAGAGCTGCAAGACTGCGGTCGACCTGCATCTTGTTGGATGGCAGAATGTTCTTCCAGTTTTCTTAAATTGCAGTTCCAGTGCCCTTATGGGTGAGAAATAAAACCGCATACTGTGTATAGTTTATTACCACAGTATATAAAATACATTTAATTTACAAAACTGTACAAACCCATTTTGTAACATCCCACGCAATCTACAAAAAAGTGTGTGTTTATGAGCTACAATTACAGCCACTTTATTGGGGGAGGGATTGTAAATAGAAAGCTTATCACAATAAGACAATCCAATCCAATCCAATCCAATCCAATCCAGTCCATCACAATACAACACCAGAACTAAAGTCAATATTTAACACCAAGCACTGGCTGCCAAGATCTGTAATCTTTAATCTGATGTACAATTATCACGTCAAGTCACTCGAGAGGAACAGGAGCAGAAGGGATTTTCTGCTTGAGGTTTGTTCACACGGAGATTTGGTTGCTGGTTTCTTTTTTTTATTGTGTTAAATCTTTGTTTTCAATAGAAATACAATCCTGCTCTGGTATCGGGGGTGAAGCAGGCATGTTATTGTATATCGCTTGGACTCCCAGCACAGTGTAATGTATATTCCAATACAGACGACTGCGTGGAAATAACCAGGACACTAATGAACCCTATTTCATATCTTTAAGAGTTACTTAACTCTAGACCTGCAGTATATTACTATTGCCCCATGAAGTGACTGGGGACTCCACAGGTTTATGGGAGTTTGAAGAGATGGCATACAATGAGCACGCACCAGGAGAGGAGCTCTGAGCATGAACAGGTTGGGATGTGGTGAACCTTTCAACCTGGACAAATGAGGGTTTATACAACACCCAGGGGCAGATTCCACACAAGGGACACCAAACGAAGGTTCAAATTCCTGGGAATCGCTTCCCAACATCCCCATTCCCGGTCAGCTCCCTACAACCCACCTAGAAGAGCCGTCAAGCACATGTAGAATGGACCTGTCCATTCTCTCAAGCACATCAGCCTCAGAAGCCTCCACTGACCTTTAGCTGCAACTCCAAACACTGCACAACCATTACTGCGACAAGCGCGATTCACAAGCCAGCTGCAGTAAAATGGAACCTTGCTTACAAATCTGCATTTGACCTCATCATCATCACAAGCTATAACTGATCAGTAAAACATTTGTACTCTTTCATGCTCTTGTCATGAAAGGCATTAAGAAAACAAGCCTGCTGCTGTTGTTGCACAATACAAGAAGAACGAGCTACACATGGGAAAAGTACAGACTCCAAACTCCCACATCTCCACCCAATACAAGAACGGTGCGACTTGGTACAATGATCAGGTGAGACTGCAGGACCGTGAGACTGGCGTCTTTTTTTTCTCTCTCTCTCTCTCTCTCTCTCTCTCTGAACACTCCCATGCAGCCACAGCTGCAGGTCTTTTATATTATGGCAAAAGGGTTAACTGGCTATTAATTATCTTGTTATCCCCTCGGCCATAGTCTGCATGAGTCTAATATGTGTGACTGTCAGCTAATTCAATAATTACTAGCCGACAGTCATGCATTCTCACGAGGTATTAAAATACAAAATCAAATTATGACAGACGGCACCTTGCTCGTCCTGCCAAATACAATACATATGCACCCAGGGGTGGGGTGTACCTTGCCACAAGTCCCCAGTCTGGTTCTCCTAACCAGGCCTCAAAGGATGTATTTATTGTAGTCATGCATTCTACTCTGAGGACAAGACTGCTGTAACCTGGTCTCCCCAGACAAAGCCAGAGCATTTCAATGCACTTTTCCATTCATTCAGAATGTGTCAGACGTTCACACCTCCTCTCATGGTACAGCGGTCTGACCCAAGTCCTTACCACTGATCCACTTTCCACAGCCGATTTGCTCTCGATTTGAGCTCTAGCTGTTATTTTATTATTATTATTTTTTTTAACTTCTGAATATAGAAAGCATAAACAAAAGGAATCTTCTGCATAATGATAATGGGGGGGAAAAACCCACACAAGAGGATTGTAATAGAATCATGTAACAGTAATGTTAAAGATGATTTACAATAGGTTTATATGCCCAATTACCTCCCGCCTCTTACATTCTGTCATCTTTTGTAGCACATACGGGACAGGTTCAACTGCGTATTAACTTCTGAATGAGATAAATGAACTAAATGATCTCTGTAAGCAGTATGCATTCTCACACTGCAGCAGCTTTACTGTGGGAGCAGAAACACTGTATTAATGTTCTTCCCTGTAGCGCCAGAACCCTGCTCTCTTTTCAGTGCCACACACAGTGTTGCTTCAGCAGCTCTTGATGCAGTAATGTGATGAATGTGGATTAAATACTCTTGACCTCGCCGCTTTGTTTTTATTTCTCACCAGCTCATTAGCGGTGAGGAATCAAGGGTATTGGTGGAAGGTAGATTGAGCTGCCACAGCCATCGGGTCTACTCTTCAAAGGATATTTCTAGAGACCCGAGGGCTGCAAAGGCACAGAGTACTGTACAGGGCTGTAGCAACCCCCAGGCTGTATATACAGTAACAGCGCGGCAGCGTTTCAGTGTGTTTAATTGGGCACCAGTGCTCTGAGTAGCTGGGATAAGGCCAGGCATATACAAGATATGTTATCAGCTAAAGCAGCAGCAGCAGGAGGCTGGCTAGCCTGCAGTCAAACTCCTGAAACTGCACAGTGATGAAACTTTCCAACCTGAATAAACTACTGAACTTTTTCAACTAACAAAACCAGTCACCTGATCTAGAATGCCCAACAATGAGAAAGCCCCAAGCTCATTTCCTTCGTCATACTAATCCTATTAAAGCCATCAGTCCCTTGCTGCCTAATGCGCTCTCACTGCAGTGCCTGCAAACTGGGCACAGTGAAACAATGCACTAAACCCCCTGATCTGACTGTCGCAGATTGGCTCTGTGGTGCCGAGTCATGACCTCAGTCACCAGCCTTGTCCATCTGCAGTGCCCAGCTCCCCGGGAGGCGCAGTGCCCAGCTCCCCGGGAGGCGCAGTGCCCAGCTCCCCGGGAGGCGCAGTGCCCAGCTCCCCGGGAGGCGCAGTGCCCAGCTCCCCGGGAGGCGCAGTGCCCAGCTCCCCGGGAGGCGCAGTGCCCAGCTCCCCGGGAGGCGCAGTGCCCAGCTCCCCGGGAGGCGCAGTGCCCAGCTCTCCGGGAGGCGCAGTGCCCAGCTCCCCGGGAGGCGCAGTGCCCAGCTCCCCGGGAGGCACAGTGCCCAGCTCCCCGGGAGGCGCAGTGCCCAGCTCCCCGGGAGTGTACCACAGAGACACCATGCAAGCAGATACAGCCAGGGATACCAAGGGGGCTTTAATAATGAAAAGGAAGTGGACTAGCCCATTACTATCAGACACTCCTAGAAGCTGGCTGATCTCAAACCATCATCTGGTGTTGAGGATCCCAATTCTTCAGCATCAACAACACGACTCGGTAACCCATTCCATACCCTCACTCCTGTGCTTTCCTCTAGACCTTTCAGACCTGAAACTCCCCCCGACCCTCAACCCTCTGCAGAAGGGCACTGCATGACTTTAAAGTAATATTGGTTTAAATCTTGCATTGCCCCGAACTCGCATGAGTCTGACATAAATAGAAAGAGACTGAACTTAACCGGTGATTTCTCTGTAATCTGTGCAATCTGGAACTGTGGATAAAGAGAAAATATGACAAGCTGCAGAGGGGGAGCCTGTAAAAACAAGGCTATGCTTGTCTAAGCATTCCCAGCTGGACCCACATAACTAGTGGATTAGAAACACCCACAAGACAAGCATGACTCCTTAAGGCATTCATTTATTATTATTATTATTTTGAGCATTCCAGAAATAGGTATTTCAGCACACCCAACACTCTCCCGGGGTCTGCATTCACTTTGGAAAGGGATACATTCGTGCTGGAATCCCTGGACATTCCGGAACTAATGCTGCATTCAAATTCTACAGAACTCTGGTAAATTCCAGAATTCTACAGGTTCAGAACAATGTCTAAATGTTTAGAAGATTCCATGATACAGGACCGCAGTCCTGGCTCCTTCTCCACTGTGTGGGAGCAGTTACTCTCTCAACAGGTGTTTAGATGCATATCTGCACTTTGGGTAATAAGCCTTCAGGAACGCGCCGATTCATTTTCAGAGTCAATTAAGTGAACATCACTTATCTGAGCTGCTCGGTTTAACACACTGTCTGCAGCGTAGCGAGTGTTTAGTTCACAAAGGCGTGCAGCATAATGTGTTAATTAAGTTACCAGTTCTAAAGCCCAGGTCACTGGTGTTCACACATGCCAAACAACCCTTCATAAGGTTTCCATTATTAACAGCGTAGCAAAGTGTGATCAAGCTTGGCAAAGCACAGGTAAGCACTGTGGAATCCAGAGAGGTCTGGTGACTCTGGTAAATACATAGTATAATCATAAGAGAGCTCACACGTCTCTCCATCTTTATGAAGATAAGGGCTTGGAAGACATGACAGGACCCTTACTGGAGCCCAATCGCCCACAGAAAAGTCAGTCATTGCATTACCGGTCACAGTGTTTCCCTGCATGTGCTCCACACAGCATCCCCGAAGACACATAAGCCTACTTATTAGGTCGCTGAAGAGTTAAAACTGTAAAACAAACTCTTTCCAATTGCCTGTTGACTGCCTGACAGGTGAAGACAGCACTGCCCATTTATCTGCTGCTGCTGCTGCCAGCTGCCTCACAAATCAATCACAAAAGCATGTATTTGAGTCACACAGGCTACTGTATCTAGATGTGAATCAGTGCATTGATCCAGCGAGACACAATGCCCCGGGCCAGGGTTCAGCAGAAAGATAGAGTACTGTCAAACCCGCTTACAACGACCGGTCGAGGGACTGAATCGATTGGTGGTCGTTATATGCAGACGATTAACACAGGCAACACATATGCACTGGGATTCTCCAGAGCTGTGCTGATACACTGGAGATCTGGCTGGATAAAGCCTGCTTTTCATCGCTCTTCTCTAGCTCGCCTACACTAGCACTCTTTAAAAACCTACTCATTCCTGGCTTTTACAACCAGCTAAAGGGAATACTGTTACGCTGCCACCCACATCAAAACTATACGTTTGAATAGGTGGGATTGTTTTTGCCCTAGGAATTCTAAGCATCTAGCTCTCTTTTAAAAGAGCAGAGAGAAGCACACAATTAACATTTTTCATATGGGTAATTAATATAATGTATGCAAGTGCTAGTACAGCAGGAAGCCCCCAGGGTTGCAATATGTTACTGGGAGGTAAGACTTCAGGTACCAAGGTGATGCCTGATAATCAGGAGACGTTACTGCGATTAGAAAAAGGTAAAAAACAGCCTTTATTGTTATGTCAAACATTTTAAACCTTTAAATTTACAGGTTTATTTTCCTTCTGTTTTACTTTTTATGAAGTTTTTTTTTTTTTTTTATCTGGAAGTTCTGTGGTCAACTACCTGACTGGTGGATGATGGTCCTGAAGTTTCTAAATTTATATTTACAGAATGTCTTTTATATAAAAAAAACAAAAAAAAAACAAAAACAAAACAGGAGTGAATTAAGGACTGTGGTAAATGCTTTGAAAATATGGCCCATTGTGTTTTATTATAGCGAATCTGTCAACCTGGGGAAGACATTCTGCTTTTTCAGCCTTCTCTCTTTCCTCTTTGTCTAACACATCCGCTAACTCTTGAACGAACGGAGGGAATGCAGTGCCTTTCTGCGTATGTGTGTGTGTGTGTCTGCATGTGTGTGTGTGTCTGCGTGTGTGTCTGTGCGTCTGCGTGTCTGTCTGTGCATCTGCGTGTGTGTGTCTGTGCGCCGTGTGTCTGCGTGTGTGTGTCTGTGCGTCCGTGTGTCTGCGTGTGTGTGTCTGTGTGTCCGTGTGTCTGCGCGTCTGTGTGTATGTGTGTGTGTGTCTGTGCGTCCGTGTGTCTGTGCGTCTGTGCGTCTGCGTGTGTGTGTCTGTGTGTGTGCGTCTGCGTGTGTGTGTCTGTGCGTCTGTGCGTATGTGTGTGTGTGTCTGTGCGTCCGTGTGTCTGTGCGTGGGATGCTGACTGGAATCCAGAGAAACAAAAGGGAATTGTCAAAACAGGGCCTTGTCCGAGGTGGGAGCGCAGGCAGTAGGTGGCTGAATGCTTTTGTCTTGAATAGTCAGAAATGCATTTGCACTGCAATACAGTTATTATAAGGACCTTCAGCTCCGAAGTCTGACTTTCCTGCGCTGCCATGACTCATACCGCACAGAAGTCCTAAAGGGAGTTTTTATTCAACGATACACTTTGAATGCTCACACCATCACACCATGCTAAAGCACTTCATGTTTGTAACTGCTGTGTGTCAGTGTTGAAGGTAGGATAGACGGATGGACAGCTGGATGGATGGATGGATGGATGGATGGATGGATGGACAGATGGACTGTCCACCACTGTGACCTAATCACAATCCTGGGACCTTTTCTCACGCGTGTACCGACCTGCCATGCGTTTCTCATCTCATCAATACTCAAAGCTTTCTGAATCTTTTACATAAAAAAACTTTTTAAAAAAAAAAACAACTTTTAACCCAGATATCAACTTTACCACCCATCGATTGCCTCTTTTTCAGCTTCGGCATTCCCAGTTTTATACCTAAAAATCACTCTCTAAATGACCACAACTCTTTAAATCTCTAGCACTCTGTGCCTTCTTAATTCAGAATAAGTCCTTTGAGCAGCATGCACTGTACAGGTCTTTCTTTGTCAGTTAACTTTCCAGTCCTGGGCTCTTTGGCAGAGCTGTCCCCGTGATTGGAGACAAAGCCCTGGTTTATAAAAAGAGTTCTTGTGGCGTCTTGGCACAGCCCGGAACAGCCTTTCTATCAGCCACTGAATAATAAAACACAGATGAACAGAGAGCTGCAGTACCAGAACTGTGGGGCAAAAGGATCCGTGGAACTGCCAGCTCAGCGATCCAACAGCCTTTCTGAGGAGCTGCGAGCAGAGCTCTGCCAGAGAGACCTAAAGAACTCGAGCCGATAAACCCTTAGTCAGTGCTTACTGCCTAACTAATGCATCCTGTTTCATTAATGTGATGATCATGAGGGATATGGGGAGATGGCTGGCCCCGAGGTCTCAGACAGGGTTAACAGAACAGATTGGTCAGATTCAGGACTTGGTCCCAGCCAGAACTAAATGGGTTGAAATGTCAGGAAACTCAAGTGTCAGTGTTGCAGCTGCATTCACAATCTAGTGTTTGTTTTCATTTGAATCCCCCAGTCTACGTGTTTCGGAAGCCAGAGTGGTTTCTTGCAAACAGCCTCTCAGTCCCAGAGACAGGCTGCAGGTTATTTGCATCTCGCTGAATGTAAACATTTCGAGTTCTGCCACGTCGGGAGGCACGTGCGAAAATTGAGATGCGCATCACGTTTAGAGAGAGGAGAGAGTCAGTGAGAGTCTCTGCTCACATGAGCCTCCCGGACGCCACATGGAAGCAAATTAACCTCCAAGCCAGACCGCTCCGACATTTACACTGGCAGGGCTTCATAAAGATTCATCAGAAGAAGATGGTTAATAATAATCACCCAACACACGTCATGGCTGATTCTGCTTAGTTCCATCAAATCCAAACAAGCCGCTCACGACTTGCTTGGGAACGGAAGAATTCTTGCAGTTTTTCTCAGAAACATCAATAATCTATTATCCCAGATTCCAGGTCATTCCGAATTAAGATTTTATCTTCTGTTTTGGCACTCTTCCGTAAAAAGTAAATCCTCTCTCTCAAGCAAATGACACAGGATTGTCATTTTTATAGAAATTGCAAATATAAAGAAAAAAAAAGAAAAAACTAAACAAACAAACAAAAACCCTCAGGATTTTCTACGAGGGTTTTCCACACCCCATCAGGCTTCAGATCAGAAGCTAAACCTGCACCCAGCACTCTCATTTCTGTGCTGGCCACGCTGCATTAATAACACGTGGACATCCTCTCCCGCACCCTCCATACAAACCGGAGAAGGGAAGAAGGACTACACTGAGCAGCAGAGAGAGTTCCATTACTGGGCAGGCGAGCAGGCGAGCATGTGTATACTGAGATACTGCTGTGTCTTGGAGGTCCGAGAGGTTCGTCAGGCCCTGGTGCATTTAAAGATTTAACACCGACAGCAGGCCAGCAGCAGAGTGGTGAAATCCTTCTCTGGAACGATGTCTCGTTTCATCACCTCCGCTCACCACGGTTCATTCAACCACAATCAGCAGAGGGCATCTCCCTGTCGGAGCTACAGTCTGCATGTTGGACAGCAGACTGGGCTCTCGCAGAACTCCAAGATACAAAAAGCACTGTAAGGAAAGGGAGAGATGCTATCCAGACAAGGAAAGATAGACACACAGAGCGAGGACGACCATGAAGAGATCAATATCACAGACACGGAGACTGTACAGACAGACAGACAGACAGGTATTCTGATCAATACACGACTTTCACAAAGGAGTTACAGAGTAAATATACAGGGACGCAGAAATCTTTACACATCACTCATCACCATTGTATATCAATCCTTTATAAACGGACGCTTGTATGGGTAAATATTAGAATTTTTTTTTTTTTGGTGAAACTACTCTGTAGAACGGGCCACAGAGTTTCAGGTCCTAAATGATTTACTTGACCCTGCGCTCAAGATCAATTAATCATTTAGAAACTCGCTGCAGCGAAGGCTGTCTGACTGCTGATGACATCTACTATTCTTGGCTAAAATCCTGTTCAACTCACTTTTCACTGAACTACTGAGAGCAGAATTGAAGACAGCAATGTATTCTTGAGTGTGGCTTTCAACCATAACATGCTCTAGATCAGATCAGTACATCACATCCTGTTCTGTTACAACACTGAGTTACTGCAACCACCCAAACTAACTGTGCCTCCCCATTCAGACTGGCCTGGATACTGCAACCACCCAAACTCACTGCCTCCCCAATCAGACTGGCCTGGATACTGCAACCACCCAAACTAACTGTGCCTCCCCATTCAGACTGGAGTGGACACTGCAACCACCCAAACTCACTGTGCCTCCCCAATCAGACTGGCCTGGATACTACAACCACCCAAACTCACTGTGCCTCCCCATTCAGACTGGCCTGGATACTGCAACCACCCAAACTCACTGTGCCTCCCCATTCAGACTGGCCTGGATACTGCAACCACCCAAACTCACCGTGCCTCCCCATTCAGACTGGCCTGGATACTGCAACCACCCAAACTCACCGTGCCTCCCCATTCAGACTGGCCTGGATACTGCAACCACCCAAACTCACTGTGCCTCCCAATTCAGACTGGACTGTACAGGTCAGGGTACACAAGACAGCCCTCAAGAATCAGGCAAAATGATATCCAACAGACTCGTGCAATAAGAGCATGCATAGTGTATGGAAGAAAACAATGAAGACAAAAGGAAGGGAGGTAGGTAGGTGCCTGCCTGCCTGTCTTTCTCGGATGTTAAATCTGTGCTTGTGCTATATATAGTGTCATAGTGATTGAAAGTTTCCCTTTTAAACTAGTATCACATGACTCCTATTGCAGAGCAGTGTCACCCAGTCCAGGTTTTACTATGAGCTTGATCAGCCCCAGTGTACAGGCAACAAGCTCAGGTGTGTCTTATTAAATCATAGTAAAACCAGGAATGGATCAAACTGCTATGCATTGGAGTCTTATTCTCATCCCTGGTATATGAAAGTACAGAGGCTGAAGTTATGGGTTAAACAGGCTGGTAGGACTGAGTGGTTGACAAGCCAGCACCAGGACTGAATTGAAAGAACACACAGTTCATTTAGCTGCAGATTTGCCACGACACTCTGGAACACAATGCCTTCATTCACATCTTCATACACTTTCATGTCAGGACGGTCGTGCTCTCAAACACACACTGCTGCTAATTAATGGGAGCTGCACTGCTTAGCACCATTGTGTACGTGTAATCACATCAAAACATACAGTAGGTGCCCAGTAGAGCAGAGAACATAAAACCATAAAGAACACACACACACACACACACACAGATACATAGAGAAACAGAGACACACACATTCACAGAGACAGACAGACACACACACACACACACACACACACATTCACAGAGACACACACACATTCACAGAGACACACACACACACACACACACACACACACAGTCACAGAGACACACACACACACATTCACAGAGACACACACACACACACACACACACACACACACACACACACATTCACAGAGACACACGCACTCACACACATTCACAGAGACAGACAGATACACAGGGGCACACACTCTCACAATCAGAGAGACACACACATACAGACACAGACATGCGCACTCACACACACAGATACACATGGACACAGGCACACACATTCACAGAGACACACGCACTCACACACACACATACGGACACAGTTACACAGACACACACACACGCAGTGACACAGATACACTCACACAGATACACACACACTCTCACACAGACACGGACACAGGCGCTCACACACACACACAGGGACACACGCGCACACACACACACACAGGGACACACACACACACAGTGACACAGACGCTCACACACACACACACACACACACACACACACACACACACACACACACACAGGGACACACACACACAGTGACATAGATGCTCACACACACACACACACAGTGACACACGCGCTCACACAGGGACACACACGCTCACACACACACACACACACACAGGGACACACCTCATTTTAGACAATAATAGCAATAGCAATAACACACAACTGTGTGGAAAGGGTGCTATACACAAAATGTATTTTTTCGTTCCTTTCTTTTTTGAAACATGTGAATGAAGTAAAACAGAAGCTCAAACTAAACGTAAACAAGAGCTTGTGACCTTGGCTAACTTTGAATTTTTCCATCTCTCTACAAAGAGAGATTTCTACACTGGGGTTGGTCTTTACCCCACTGTAGGGGATCTGCAGGAGACTAATGCTACACTTTTATCTGGAGTAAAAAAAAAATTGAAAAAAGAGATTTCGCAAGGCAAGGTAATGACTTTCTATTTTTTCCACTGCAGATAAGAGGTCCCACACTGTGTGAATGTAACCTGTAGGTTACTTAACCAGTAGACAGGGTTCCTATATTCATCTCATATTTCTTACACTATTAAAAGCATAACTCACCAATTGGTATAAAATGTACTTGCATCTTATTGTCTTCTTTTGAAGCTCAGCACGTGTAATAAACACAGTGAAAGTCTGTTAACACTGGAACGACCGTGTTCATACACATACCTAGCACAACCATGAGCGGTCAATTTGACCGGCATATTCAAAACAACATAATATTATAATGAAAGGACAAACTATTGAATATAAGTCGTAGTTTTATTCAGGAACATCATATAAAGCATCTACACAACCGAAACATTGTAAATAAATGGACATTTGAAGAGAAATGTGTTTATATACAGACATATTACATAACACGCATCCTCAAAAAACTGTACCAAATTAAATGAACAAATATTAGAAAATAAATGTGTATGTACAGTTCTATAATGTCATACAAAACTGTACAACTGAAAACGACATAAATACGTATTAAAAAAAAATTAATTGTTTAATGTGTTTTATATGTAGCGGTCAAATTGACCGCTCCAGGTCGGAATAGGTATGAAAGTATTTTATCGCGCTAATTTTTGCAGCTACGCGATTCTTTCTTTGTCAGGGTAATGAGTACATATATTTAGGAAAAGTCAGGAAAGCACAGCTCCGTATCTTAAACACACGCACCGCAATTTAAATTTAAATTCCAAAAACGGTCAAAATGATTGCCTTGTTCGATCTAGTGTTAAAGCACTGTAAAGCACAGAGAGGTATGGTAAGTCATATTAAAAAAACAAGTCAAACCAGGTGATAAATGCATATTATAACCTTGGGAAACGCACAATTAAAGTGAGCAATACTAAAGTACAGTGGTAAACTTTGATTTCACTTTTTATTGAACTGCAAAACGTGTTTAATGCCCTCACTTGAGCTGGGCTCCTCAACCCTTCCGAATGGATCTGAGCTCAGTGAGAGTGTGTAACCTCTTACTGCTCTTGTGTAAACAGGCTCGGCTTTCACTCAGCCTGGGCTTGTTAAACACGGTTAGAGAGAGTCTACTTCCCTGAATCATTAAGGGGTCTAAACCGGACTTAAACCCAGCCTCCAGAGATGAGAAGAAGGAGAGACTGGTGTGTGAGCCTGCTGGGACTCTGAGCGCCTTGCCTTCTGCACTGTACAAACAATTCAGAATGCTCAGCCCTTACTAAACTAACCCGGCACATTGTTAGATACCTTACTAGAGCTTTGTTGCACAGAGCCATATGGAAAGAACAGTCCCAAAACTTCCCCAAATCCAAACAGCAGGGACAGACTGAGTGCAGGTTTTTAAAACAGAACTTAACGTTACACTTTCAAAACTTTCAAATGCAGCGATGGACAGCTCGGTAATCATTGCAGAGAAGGGAAGCGTGATCCAATCAAAATAAAAAAAATCACAAAATCAAATCACCCCGGACATGACAAGAATGGGACAGGCAAAGAGCAGGTTTGTGCTGTGAGGTCAGTGCCTGAAGGGTTCGGTGCACTTGTCCAGTTGAAGACATGCTCACAAACTCTCTCTCTTTCTCACTGCCATGGAGCTCCGTGGAGATGCACAAAAAAGAGGGTTGGGCTTCTGTCCAAATCCACAGCAAACGCACAGACATCCCTGGAGAGGATTTATTGTAAATGATGGGACTGGCTGTGAACAAGCAGAGTGTACAGTAATTAATCCTGTCTTGTTTATGATAGGCTTGATTCACAGTCATCAGCGTAAAAGAAGCCCCAGTCTTGACTCCTGGATGCAGAATCAATACAAAGCTAATGACCCAATCAGCAATAACGTGACTCTGTACTGCATGCCTGCCTGCAGCTGCCCTGGCTCTGAGATTACTCCAGGTCCTCGCATTAGAATTGACTTCTAATTCTGGAGCTGTCTTGTGGGAGAGTGTCTCAGTCTGTGTTTGCAACAGCAATGTCTGTGACTACAGCACCCAACATGTCCAGTCTACTGGGACAGATTATTATTATTTTTTAAAGGTAGATATCAAATATCCCAGTCTCACAATACTGTACGTGCCAAACTACAATTAAAAAGTTAAAGGTGCACCATTTAAAAAAGCAATTTCCCAACCAGTCATCGGACAAACTAAGACTTTCTGTTGTGTGCATCAGTATATACAGTTGGTAATAAAACCCACTTCTTTGCCTGGCTTGAGAAAGCTTGCAGCGAGACCCAGGTATCACTGTCAGGTGATGACAGTAGGCTCTTGCAAACAAGAAAATATTCGCTCCCTGTCTGTGGGCTCTTCAATAGAATGAAGTCATGCATCCAGACACACACACACAGCAATGCTAGCACCACACACACACACACACACACACACACACACACACACACACAAACACGCACAAACACGCACAAACACACAATCCTACACACACACGCAAACACACAAACACACACAAACATGCACCCAAACACACAATCCTACACACACACGCACCCAAACACACACAATCCTACACACACACACACACACACGCAAACACACACACACACACACACACCCACACACACATGCATGCACGCAAACACACACACACACACACAAACATGCACGCAAACACACACACACACACAAACACCCACACACGCAAACACACACGCACGCAAACACACACACACCCCAACACAATCACATGCACGCAAACACACACAAACACACACCCCCACACACACACATGCACGCAAACACACAAACACACACAAATACACACACACAAACATGCACGCAAACACACACACGCACGCACACGCAACACGAGCACACACAAACAAACACACACACACAAACGAATGGAGATGAAAAAGTAATTCCTGTAACAAGCTGCAAAGATGAGCTAATCCCCTCGAAGGCTTAGCAGCCGATTAGCCACACACAGGCAACACAGTCAGAGTGCAAAGCTGCCATGATAACAGAGATTAAATGCTGAACGCAATAAGAATACCTACACAGCAAAACTAGAGATCAAACAAACAAACAACCCACCACCGGAGAAGGGTAAAACAAGAGTGAGGAAATACAAAATATTAAAAAGCATTCAGCAAAGAAAACTAAAAACCAATACTCTCTCTCTCTCTCTCTATTGTCTGCCTACAATGTAAAGGTGCTATAAATTACACAAGCGCAGCTAATCAAATCAGTTCCTGCCCTTCACTCTCTGTGAGTCGTAATATCGTATGCTCCAATTTTATAAGGATTCTCACACAAGACTGAGAGGCAGCAGCTGGGGGCCAGTGGGCTGACTCTCGGAGGCTCTGGCACGCCAGCTACACAGCTGGAGAAGAATCGGGTACAGAACTGCTGCGATACACCTAGACTGACAACCAGGAGCTGCAGCATTATACTAAAACATGACTGTGTGTGTGTGTGTGTGTGTGTGTGTGTGTGTAGTCTGTTTGTTAATTGATTCCTTTTGTTCTGTTAAACCAGAAAGCAGGGTGTCAGGGCAGGGTGTCAGACTCAGGGCAGGGTGTCAGACTCAGGGCAGGGTGTCAGGGCAGGGTGTCAGACTCAGGGCAGGGTGTCAGGGCAGGGTGTCAGACTCAGGGCAGGGTGTCAGACTCAGGGCAGGGTGTCAGGGCAGGGTGTCAGACTCAGGGCAGGGTGTCAGGGCAGCATTGTCAGCCTCTTCACTGCCATGCCCATCTTAGCATCCCTATTGTATCCGTGGGAAAGAGACACCTAAGCAGTTTCAATAACTAACCAACCGATTCGATGCAGAACATGCAGGATTTGGGAATTTGAGTCCTGTTAGCCTGAATCCTCTGAGGTTGTGCATATAAGCAAAAGTAATTGACCTGCAAAAATAACCTGTGCTTCCCTGATTGCAATTTCAACATTGAACACAGAGTGAAACTGAATGGATCTAGTTTCTTTTAGTATTTGTACACTCTCCTGACTGCACAGATCAACCTGCACAGCGCTCTGTCTTTACCATGTCACCCATGGATCCCCAGACAGGCTTTTCAATGATATACATGCATCTATACATACATGGCTACACACCAACACCCATCACACTGAATGTAAACTGGGTTTTATTTATCTTTAATGCTTACTGACCACACCTCATTTATCAACAATGAATTGTGGGTAAGTCCTCTTACTGTGTGCTGTGCAGGGCACCTATTGTTTCAGAAGACAGTGTGGCAGTATTACAATGCAAACGGCAACTTCACTGGAGCTATCTATGTTACACAGATAACAAGCTATCAAATTAAAAAGAACTAAACTGGGACAATCTGCTGTCACAACTGTAGGATAATACAAATAAATAAACCTGCCAGCTACACTGCTGTGCAATGGTGCAGGCACAATTTAAAAAGCCTCTTTGAATAATGTTTCACAGACACGCCAGAGCACAGCAAACTGAACACATTAAGAACTGCAAAAACGTTCTCAGCAACAGGCTGAAAGTGGGCTGGCTGAACCCCAGAATTAAAAGTTCAGAATTTCTGCTTGCCCTGGCATTGAGCATTCTGTGTGTTGCTGAATGGTTTTCCTTGGTGCTAAATCACACGTTGTGTAAGTACAGTGTGGGACTTGTGTCCTGGCCATGCTAAATAAGCTCTGTGTTTGCAGCACTCAAGGTGTAAATGAGATCTTGCTCCCTGCTAAAAGATAAGTGCATTTACCCACCTGGCATGCTGCTACAACACTTCAGCCCATTGTAATGAATGGAATACTGGCACTACATACAAGTATAAATAATGCCTACCCAACTAGCAATATACAGACTACAATACTGCAAAAAGAAAAGCACTTCATCTAAAGAGACTCCGTGGAGCCAAGCTTTGCGCTGAAGAGGCACTGAGTTAGCATCCACAGTCTCGCTGCGAAATGCCAATTACATACAGCGCCCGTAGACCAACAAACTCAAACAGCGACGCTGCAAGAGACACCGGCAGAAAAACAAACACACGTAGTGAGTTTATACCAACACGTTGCAACAATACCGCCTGAGTTTACGAAGCGCATGCACGACACACAGTAACAAGCCACGACAATATACAATGCAGCAGCAACAATCCGATGGCGTTATTCGGTTCCTGTCGCTCATGATAGCTCCGCATTGAGTATTGACAAATAACCCATTGTAAAGGATGGCAGATAGGATACACAGTGTATTAGCGGCGTCCAGTGTGCCATTACGTTAGTATCTCTGCAATGAATACTGATATACCAAGGCACGACACCTGCACGGCTTATTACAGGTGTCCACTGACTTTACTATCGTTACCATAAAACATTGCGGAGTGTTTTAGCTATGATAAATGTATAATAAATGAATTAATTAACAAAACAGTGATTGTTGTCTCATATCGAGTTGTACAGGTATTGGGATAACATTTAAAAAAAGGAAAATATACCGCAGCATTCAAGAACAAAACGTCAGTACAGTATATCTCCAGAAACGACCTAAACAAACTCCAAACACACGGCTCTCCTCACTGGACGAATCACTTTACTCTGAATTGTCTCTCTTGAAAAGAACAAACTCAGTTCCTTAAAATGCATGTTCTTTATTGTTAGTTGTCGTGCACTTTTTCCGCGTAAGCAGCGCCACCTCAGCAAAGAAGTGTCCCGTTTGTTTATTTGTTTGTTTGTTTGTTTGTTTGTTTTTTGCAGAACGCGGTTCCAAAGCAACAACCTGCAACACAATGCATAACAGACACTTACCAAAGTTTGCTCATACTGGAGCGCTGGCTGGTCCGTCCCGTCCCCTGACATAGCTGCCCACTGGACCGCTCTGATCTGACGGAGGTCTGGCGTGCCAACAGTGGTCAAATGTGTACTAAGTCTCAGGCGCAGATAAAGACTGGACGGGTGATTACAACATTCACCTATTTAATCAATTACAGTCCATATCTCGCTTTTACAGCTCAAACCTTAATAAACATCTGACAAGAAGTGTCTGTGCGCTTATCTTATCCGGGGTCTGGTTACCGACAGGAGTTTTAGTGGGTGTGTAGGTTTGGACACCCCTCCTTTAGCTCACGTGGTACCGTCTGAGCATATCCCAGAGGATCAGAGTTCAGAACAGAAAGGGGTTTGTGTAAAACAGAGTTAGTTCGCATGTAATGTTTTTCATATCCTAATTAAAGTGTCCTTTAATGTTTTTTTTGTAAGTGAGCGGATTCAAGATTTGCTGTTTTTATTTTTTTATTTTTTCAACAAATGCGCAGCATTCGTAGTTTCACAGACACTACGGGTGAAATAACACCTTTTCTGTTTGCTAGACGATACAGAACGGTGTTTCTGCGACGCGTAAGTAAGAACAAAGTATTTTTTAAATTGAATTGAATTTATTTATTTATTCATTTGTTTTCTGTATTGCATTTAGATAGTAACCCGTGTCACTTTCAAACTTCGATCTGCGTTATGAGTTTCTGGTTCAAGACCGGTATGGGCTAGCCTGTACGTACAGTGTTTTTGCTTTGCATATCAATAAGGTGCGGATACTTAGGTGAGATGCAAGCAACTGTTTTCTTTGTCGACGATCCCTGGAAGGTTTATGCTGGTAGTAAAACACATTCCAGTTTCCTACCAGCATGCGGACAGGGACAGGGCAAGGCGGAGTTTCGGACAGGGACAGGGCAAGGCGGAGTTTCGGACAGGGACAGGGCAAGGCGGAGTTTCAGACAGACACGGAAAGGTGGGTTTTTTTTTAAATTGTTATATTTTACACAATTATTCATTTGCAGGTTTGAACCCCTGTTTAGAATCACATGGGTTTTTATTTTAACGACTTAATAATCCCTTCTTGCACGAAATATTGAAAATAGCTGAAAAACACATTTGAAGTAGTTTCGGACACAGAACAAATATATTCTTCAATTAAAAAAAAAAAAATCAAATGTTTTTCCATTGCTTTATATTAGGAAAAAATGGCATATGTCACCATGCAGTTGCGTCTTCCATATGTCCCCATATAAAAACTAAAATAGTTTTTTTTTTTCTTTATCCTAATATGAGGTAGCCGTGCATGAAAGGGTTAAACCGTGGCGATTCTAAATACAGTCTCTGTATGTAAAACACTATAATGAGCATTACTGCATTCACTAAATACAGTCTGTATGAAAAACACCTCACTCTCTTATAATGAGCATTACTGCATGCATTAAATACAGTCTCTATATGTAAAACACCCCCCTCTCTTATAATGAGCATTACTGCATGCATTAAATACAGTGAAGGGTTAGGGTGACACATATACACACATTTGACAAAAAAGTAGTTTGCTATGGAATACGTGGCAGAAATTCAAAAACAATGATGTATCAAATACTCTAAATATGACTTCCGTTTGAATGCCAGAGAGTGACTAATCAGGCGAAGCCCTCATGTGTTCCAAGTGTCACTTGTTGGAAAGTGTGACCTGCAATGTGACAGGCACAGAGTTTGTTATATTATCAGTCACGTGTGTTATCAGCCCAGTGCAGTGCAGTGCAGTGCAGTGCAGTGCAGGGGTCCAGTAAATTCCACAGTGTCATAAAGCTGGGGCTCCTCAGCCTGGTCATAAACTCTGACCTTCATTTCAATCCAATGCAGGGATTTCATCAAGTTCAGGTCAGAGTCGACATGCTTGGTGGTGGAGCGTGAAGCAGCTGCTCACAGATCCGCGGAAACCTCAGCATGAAGTATTTATACAGCCTCTAATTATTCAACACTTCTCACATATACTTCCAGGCAGTCCTATCACAGTAATTCTTTGCTATATATAAATTTACATGTCAGCTTATTTTATCATCCTTTGTGCATTAAATATGAAATATATTTGAGTAAAAAACTAAAAAGCTTCCCCAGAATGCCTACCTTAGGGGCTCCTTGTGAACGATGCCCTGCGGCTGGGTGCAGCACTCACACACTCGCTCAACTTGACATGGTGTTTAAAGAAGCCTTCATTAGAAAACGACAAGCAGCTTATCATCAGTATACAAACTCGAACTTACTATGTGTAGCCTGCTCTAGAGCCCCGATGGATCATAATTAGAACCTCTTCAAACTAGCCACATGCACAGATCAACCGCTTTCATATCAGCGTCACAAAGCCTGCTTTAACCCTGCTTTAATCCAGCACGCTGGGATTCTCGCTTTACTTTCTGCTCAGACTCCTCATGCTCTCAGCGTGATTTCATGCAATTTGCAGGTGTTAACCACCTGGGAGCAGCTCATTTGCCTTGTAAATATGGAACTAGGCAAATGTATTCGGTCCCCAGCACTCCTACCCTAACACTGCCAAGCATCCGGACAGGCTTTACTCATGCAAAGTGTGACAGAAAAACCAGAGAATATAAAGGGTAAACAAGCAGAAAGAAAGCTAATATTGTGCAGTCATGTGAATATTGCACAACGGTAATAAAGTACAACAATGCAGTACTGGAACTTAGGTCAGCCAGGGTGTCCTCGGCTCACCGCGCACCAGCAACCCCTGTAGTCTGGCCGGACGCCTGCGGGCTTGCCTGTAAGCTGCCCGGAGCTGCGTTGTCCTCCGACGCTGTAGCTCCGAGGTGGCTGCACAGTGAGTCTGCAGTGTGAAAAGAAGCGCTCGTCTTCGGAGGACAGTGTGTGTTCGTCTTTGCCGCTCCCGAGTCAGCGCGGGGGTGGTAGTGGTGAGCCAAGCTTAAATAATATTTGCATATCCTAAATTGGGAGAAAATAATAAAAAATAATTGTCGACTACTACATTTAAAAAATAAATAAATAAATAAATGACTTTGCACTAACTGACAGGTCCGGTTAAGTACCTTGGCAGATATGTTGGAAAATGAGTTCCTGCATGTCAATTACTGTTGCTGCTTTCTTCAGTTAGCAACAATGACATGTTGTGCAGAAGTGAGAGGAGGCTGTAATATTGCCGGAGGGCTGGGTCACTGCCTGGAGGCACTAATTGAAAAGCAGCGTGTGTGAGCGAGTGGAGCAGGCAGGAGACATGGAAGGGGATTGGAATGGGATTAAACTCGTAATGGCTTGATTGGGGTTAACTTGGGTACGAAGGTGTGCTAGCATTGCTTCCAAAGCTTACCACTGTTACTGTCGATATTGGTGTCACAAATCAATATTAAACAAATATTTTAAAAAAGCAATGATTTGTCTAAGTGACACTCGCTTTACTAATGATACAATCTAAAACCAGCAAGAAATGAAACCTCATGCACACATCACATTGATGAATACCTCACTGCACACATCACACTGATGAAACCTCATGCACACATCACATTGATGAATACCTCATGCACACATCACACTGATGAAACCTCATGCACACATCACATTGTATGAAACCTCACTGCACACATCACATTGATGAATACCTCACTGCACACATCACACTGATGAAACCTCATGCACACATCACATTGATGAATACCTCATGCACACATCACATTGATGAATACCTCATGCACACATCACATTGATGAATACCTCATGCACACATCACATTGATGAATACCTCATGCACACATCACATTGTATGAAACCTCACTGCACACATCACATTGATGAAACCTCATTGCACACATCACACTGATGAAACCTCATTGCACACATCACACTGATGAAACCTCATTGCACACATCACACTGATGAAACCTCATTGCACACATCACACTGATGAAACCTCACTGCACACATCACATTGATGAAACCTCATTGCACACATCACATTGATGAATACCTCATGCACACATCAGATTGATGAAACCTCATGCACACATCACATTGATGAATACCTCATGCACACATCACATTGATGAATACCTCATGCACACATCACATTGTATGAAACCTCACTGCACACATCACATTGATGAATACCTCACTGCACACATCACACTGATGAAACCTCATGCACACATCACATTGATGAATACCTCATGCACACATCACATTGATGAATACCTCATGCACACATCACATTGATGAATACCTCATGCACACATCACATTGATGAATACCTCATGCACACATCACATTGATGAATACCTCATGCACACATCACATTGTATGAAACCTCACTGCACACATCACATTGATGAAACCTCATTGCACACATCACACTGATGAAACCTCATTGCACACATCACACTGATGAAACCTCATTGCACACATCACACTGATGAAACCTCACTGCACACATCACATTGATGAAACCTCATTGCACACATCACATTGATGAATACCTCATGCACACATCAGATTGATGAAACCTCACTGCACACATCACATTGATGAAACCTCATTGCACACATCACATTGATGAAACCTCATTGCACACATCACATTGATAAAACCTCATTGCACACATCACATTGATGAATACCTCATGCACACATCACATTGATGAAACCTTATTGCACACATCACAAGGGCATTTCAACAAACACAGTTGAACCTGAGGCTTCTTGTGGGAAACGGCTAATGCCCAGTGCATGTCGAAACTGCAGGAAACACAGGCAAGCAGGGCAACAAAGACAGCAGCCTAGACTTTAAACACCACAGTGCAGACTGAACACACGCTTCTGTAGAGAGCCATGCTGCTGTGCAGTGGCTTTCATCAGAACAGTGATTGAGATGCTTGAGGAGGAGTTCAAAGCAGGGCTGCGTTGTCTGTCAGGTTTGCTTGTCAATGCTGTAATTTCCACATGTAAATGAAGTGGCCCAGGCATGATGTTTAAACCATTCTAAATCTGAATGTAAGATCACTGCAGTGCTCCCAGCTCCCCTGTATGGATTCTATTAATAGGTAGCGCAATCCTCCCAGTCTGCATTGCAGTACGTCTCTATATTGGAACACACTATTTATTTGTTTTTCTGGTATTTCCTCTCTGCTTGTTTTCTTTTGTTTTTCCCCCCATCAGGTTTACTGTTTCACATCCCCGATGCTGCTATAAAAGAAAGGTTAGTGGGTGTCTCGCTCAGTGATCTCAAATACGCATGACAAATCAAGAGATTCACGGGCTTACAGGAGCAATTAGGACTCATTTATAACACAGTATTCCGTCACTATTACAAACCCAATATAAGCAACACATTCCTTACAGAAAAGTGTGCATCCCACTATCATGCAGGACCAGAGTATTAGCCTGAAGAAACCCTGGTAAGATCACAGAGCACCTGCAATGCAAACTCAACAGAACAATCATGTAGTCAGCTCTTCTGATAGGAAGGTACCAAGAAACTGGAATGGGTGCCAGTATGCATGGGTTCATCCCATCCCATTGGTTTCTACACATACTGTGTTACCATTCTACCAATGGCAGCCTCATTGCATTGCAACTGCCCTTGAGCTATCATCATCCCTCAGCTCAGAACCATAGCAGTGCCACTGTAGCATCCCCAACTCCAGCAGAGAGAAACACTGTCAAGAACACTGCGGATGAGAAAACATAAAACACAAGCTCTCTTTCCATTACTTAATCACACCCCTCTGCTACTTTAAAAATGCATGCACTTTTACAATTCCACTGAAGAAAAATTCAAAAGGAATGGAAATTAGTCCATAAATCTGATGGTTTGCAAATGTTTAAAAAAATCTTTCCCTTTTATTCTTGCCTGGAGTTGCGTGCTGATGTGAAATATGACTATTTAAATATTGAAGGAAAAGATTATCTGTGATAAGCGGTGTTGTATTGCAGAGGGTGGAAAAGACATCGTTATCAATCCTGGCTCTGGGGAAGCCCTGCAATGCAGTTCAAAATTAAACAGCTTTTTTTGTTTTAAAGTAAATATATGACTTAGGTTATTTATATACATTTGCCTGTAATATTAATGGGATCATTTAGATAGGAGCTCTGCAAAGTGGCTCCAGAGTTTAAAGAAGGACATGCAGGTTATATATTCTATTCACAAGCTAGATAAGAGGATTTACTGCACTGCATTCATAACTGCATTCAAAATGTATTCACAACTGCCTAAATGTGTGTGTGTGTCTGTGTGTGCATGTGTATGCGTGTGCGTGTGTGTGCTTGTGTATATGTGCGTGTGTGCGCGTGTGTGTGTGCGCTTGTGTATATGTGTGTCTGTGTGTGTGTGCGCGTGTGTATGTGTATGTCTGTGTGCGCTTGTGTCTGTGTGTGTGTGTGTGTGTGCGTGTGTGTGTGTCCGCGTGTGTGTGTGTATGTGTGTGTGTGCACTTGTGTGTGTGTGTGTGTGTGTGTGTGTGTGTGTCCGTGTGTGTGTGTGTGTGTGTGTGTGTGTGTGCACTTGTGTGTGTGTGTGTGTGTGTGTGTGTGTGTGTGCGTGTGTGTGTGCGTGTGTGTGTGTGTGCGTGTGTGTGTGTGTGCACTTGTGTGTGTGTGTTTCTGCAGTCCACACTGCTCCTACCATCTGGTATTTGTTTGTCTGGCTGCTCGAACCATTGGACAATCTGTTTGGCAAATTTCGAGGATTTAAAAATTAAAAACCATCTGTGTGTAGATGGGGGGCAAGCCCCCAGCTACCAGCGCAGAAGCATGATGCAAGTCTTGAAAGAAAGTTTAGATTAGTTGAGAAACATTAGTGGATGTAACCAATTGTATAAGGACCTATGTGACAAAGTCATGTGACGGACTGTGCAAGCTGAAATGAGTACATGCAAAGTTGTGTCTGAGTCATGACAGTGATGCATTCTGTATCTGAGTCATGACAGTGATGCATTCTGTGTCTGAGTCATGACAGTGATGCATTCTGTGTCTGAGTCATGACAGTGATGCATTCTGTATCTGAGTCATGACAGTGATGCATTCTGTGTCTGAGTCATGACAGTGATGCATTCTGTGTCTGAGTCATGACAGTGATGCATTCTGTGTCTGAGTCATGACAGTGATGCATTCTGTGTCTGAGTCATGACAGTGATGCATTCTGTATCTGAGTCATGGCAGTGATACATTCTGTGTCTGAGTCATGACAGTGATGCATTCTGTGTCTGAGTCATGACAGTGATGCATTCTGTATCTGAGTCATGACAGTGATGCATTCTGTATCTGAGTCATGACAGTGATGCATTCTGTATCGCAGTTTTGTGAATCGGGCTGGAATCGCTGTACCTGTAGTCCTGGATTGTATCCACTCACAGCACTGTTATCTCCAAAGTGTAAATGACGCTTATTTTCAAAATGAGGAGATCGTCTGTCAAATGAACCAAAAATAGAATTAAACGCATCAGGGTTTAAAACAAAGGGATTTTAAGATATTTGTTTCCCTCTTGTTCGAATACACTTTTAACACTTTAAAAATCAACCCCGAACATCTTCATTATTTAAGAACATAAGAACATAAGAAAGTTTACAAATGAGAGGAGGCCATTCGGCCCATCTTGCTCGTTTGGTTGTTAGTAGCTTATTGATCCCAGAATCTCATCAAGCAGCTTCTTGAAGGATCCCAGGGTGTCGGCTTCAACAACATTACTGGGGAGTTGGTTCCAGACCCTCACAATTCTTTGTGTAAAAAAGTGCCTCCTATTTTCTGTTCTGAATGCCCCTTTATCTAATCTCCATTTGTGACCCCTGGTCCTTGTTTCTTTTTTCGGGTCAAACAAGTCCCCTGGGTTGACATTGTCTATACCTTTTAGGATTTTGAATGTTTGAATCAGAATTTATTCTCTCCCTAGTTATACTTTTTTAAAGTATCATATCATGGCTGTCGATTGCCCTGCACTGTGTGGCTCTATTGATCCCCCTGCATTTTGGGCTCTGACTTCTAATCTTCTACCCCTGAGGAATCAGGCTCTCTCTTCTACCCCTGAGGTATCAGACTCTCTCTTCTACTCTTCTACCCCTGAGGAATCCAGCTGACTTCATGAAGGGGTTTGATATGCCGCATTCATCTCACGCACCAGGCAAGCTAAATTTAGCCTCAAAATACCAGGCAATCGATAAAGAACTGCTCAGCCAATAACCCAAAGAGAGTGTGTGTTGTGCTATTGCAAAAACCTGCTGTATATCATGGGATGGTGCGGATTGATGTGTCCCCTGAGACCTCATACTGTGCTGGTGTCAGTTATCTGTAATTCACGTTTGCACCAGCCCTGCCCAATATCCATGCATTCACCAAGTCAAGCATGTGCGCTGGGATGCGGACTACACCTGCTAAAGAAAGGCTTTGTGTAATGGCTACAAATACTTTAACATTTCCTTAAAACAATGCCAGTCTGATCGTAATAATTGCATTATACCTGACATGGCAAAATGGTCAAATGATCAGAACATCTTTCACCATTTGAAATAGACACAGCAAAGATGTAAAAAAATGCAATTAAAGGAAATATTGTATACTACTTTGTGTTGCATAAAGTTTGACATGGAAACTTCGTTTTGCTACTGTGTGAAGCTTTTTCTAATTGAGTGGATGATTTTGGTGCTTAACTGTTTGAGAAATGTGCAAATAGTTTCTGGAATTTTGCTTTAGCCATTGAGAAACTGTAAGGTTTTATTTTTCACCTTCAATTCTCCTGGGATTTTTAAACGGCACATGGAATATTGAAATCATAGTTTGCTTTATAATTAAAAAGGCCTGTAAAGTCACATGCAAACCCATCCTGTCTATCTTGCACAGGCAGTGCCTTGAGCTCAATAGCCACATCATGTCAATGTAAAGTAATTCCCACGTCCATACTCCTGCTCCATGCTATCTTTCTGCAATTACATGCCGAGCTTCATTACACTGCCGCTGCCCTAGAGAGCAGAGTGCAGAGAGCAGAGTGCAGAGAGCAGAGAGCAGAGTGCAGAGAGCAGAGAGCAGAGAGCAGAGTGCAGAGAGCAGAGAGCAGAGTGCAAAGAGCAGAGTGCAAAGAGCAGAGTGCAGAGAGCAGAGTGCAGAGTGCAAATAGCAGAGTGCAAAGTGCAGAGAGCAGAGTGCAGAGAGCAGAGAGCTGAGTGCAAAGAGCAGAGAGCAGAGAGTGCAGAGAGCAGAGTGCAAAGAGCAGAGTGCTGAGTGCAAATAGCAGAGAGCAGAGTGCAAAGAGCAGAGTGCAGAGAGCAGAGTGCAGAGAGCAGTGTGCAGAGAGCTGAGAGCAGAGCACAGTGCAGAGAGCAGAGAGCTGAGTGCAAAGAGCAGAGTGCAGAGAGCACAGAGCAGAGAGCAGAGTGCAGAGAGCTGAGTGCAAAGAGCAGAGAGCAGAGTGCAGAGAGCAGAGAGCTACAGTACAGAACCGCTGTGCCTTTATACATTAACAATGTACTGGAATACCATAACCATTATACCAACATGAAGTTCAAAGAATCATAGTGTGTGTATACAGTGGTATTGCGTATTGTTCTAAATGTTAACATACTGTATCTGACATTGCTATTAAATACCATAGTAAATGCATGCCACCCCCTAAAACAAGCAGAAGAAACTGTCAAACCAGATAGATAGATAGATAGATAGATAGATAGATAGATAGATAGATAGATAGATAGATAGATAGATAGATAGATAGATAGATAGACACTGGTATTTTGTCTGCATAATGTTTCTTTTAAATTGGATTAAGGCTTTGCTGGGCTACAGTAGTCCAGCCTGCAGTGGATGCAGCTCAAGGGGATTACAAGTGAACACAGTCGCAATCATAAATGAATCGCCTTGTTAAGTACAGTGAAAGTGATAAGCTGTGAGCTAGCGTACGGCACAGTACTCACATTTCTTGCTCTCCCGTGTTGGTGTGGTGGTTTCTTATCAGCAAGCTTCTGCTCCGTCCTCAATCGGGTCTGCTGTTAATTGCCATTCTTCACAGGAATAAAATGAAATCAATAGACTCAATGTGTACAGAGACTAAAGGAGCGATGCACCGCATAGAAGCAAACTTCAGATCTTCATCACCAGCGACGTCGAGGAAATTGGCTCACAATTCGGAATTCAGAATCAATAATTCCATGTTGCTGCTGCTTGCTGCTGTCAAACATCAGCGACTCTGCTGCTTCACCGCTAAATGATTACACAAACACACACCTGTCTGTGGGTATAGCCTGGTATTTAAAGGAGAATAGATATGAATAATAGGAAGACATCCACAGGTATTTGTATCCACAGAATAAACCCCGTGCCAGCGACACACAGCCTGTGAGGAGCCCCGGGGGCTGCGCGCGAGTACTCTGGTTCTGTGTTGCAATGCGGGTGTGTTCGATGCAACAATCCAGCACGACTCCCCACATCAACACGCTTTCAAATTCGCTTTGGATTGATTTATTCGGGAGCAGAATATGATGACTGTGCCTGATACTTGTTCACCGACTGTTCAGCTCAATTGAGTGAGTGAGTGCAGAATTGATGACTGTTGTCGTTCACCGTGTATAATAATAATAATAATAATACCACGTTGTTTTTGAAATCTTGTAATTGATCCATTCAGTGATTCTAGGATGATTGATACGCATATTCATTCGGTTCATTACAGAGTATATAATACATTTCAATTTACAGAACGAGACGGAAAACAATAGAGTAGAAATCGATGTATGGTTGATCGGCCGTTTAGCGTGTGCTGAAGTTGATGACTCCTGATTTCATGTCATGCTGGCCGGGGAGCAGTAGGCTATCGATGCTCTGAATGCGCCTAGTTAAATTACACAGACGACAAGGAGATCAGTACATTGTGTTCTACATAGACATACCACCACATACACAGATATAAGGAGGCTGTGTGGTCCAGTGGTTAAAGAAAAGGGGCTTGTAACCAGGAGGTCCCCGGTTCAAATCCCACCTCAGCCACTGACTCATTGTGTGACCCTGAGCAAGTCACTTAACCTCCTTGTGCTCCGTCTTTCGGGTGAGACGTAATTGTAAGTGACTCTGCAGCTGATGCATAGTTCACACACCCTAGTCTTCTGTAAGTCACCTTGGATAAAGGTGTCTGCTAAATAAACAAATAATAATAATAATAATAATAATAATAATAATAATAATATCAGTGTATTACAGGTATCACGGGTGCGTTTCATTACATGGGACCCACGCAGGTTAACGGTATCCAGGACTTATTGAGAATGCAGGTGTAATGTGCCAAATGACCAGAGGGTGGCCTGGGCTGGTATCCAGTTGAATGCAGGTGTAATGTGTAGGGATAGCATTGGTAAAGGCGCTGCTGCCCGGTGCGCCGCGTGAGTCATGCAGTCACGGAGCTCAGGTTTGTGTCCTGGCTGTGCTAAGTTGCCGGACTTTGCTGAGGATTTCACAGGGCGCGTCGTTGCCCCGGTTACAAAGGCCACATACTGGCCAGGCGCCCGCTGAGCTCAAGCTACAATGTTACTGAAGAAACTGTAATAACATTACTGAATGCTACAAGTATACGCTTCATCTGCACACTACCTGTATTTGCTAAATGTACTGTGATTCCTGAAACGTATTTTTGTTTACGACTGTAAGTCGCCCTGGATAACGGCGTCTGCTAAGGAATAAATAATAATAATGATACTGCACTCCCCTTGCGGGCACTTGGTGGAGTAAAATAACTGCGTGCAATTTGCGTAACCTCCACTAGATGTCAGTATTTACTGCGTTTCTTTCAATATGCGTCTCTCTGTACTGACTACCGCTGAGGTGTGACCAGGTTGCTTGGTTGCTCTCCTGCTGTATTATTTTATTATCAATGAAATAAGTCGCACATCACATAACAGTGGTATTGTTTTAGACATGAAGCCCAACACACACTGTCTCTGGTTAATGGCCCCATGCAGTACCCATTAGACCCTGATCCCATTCCCAAACCAATATTCACGCAGGTCTGCGCAGGTTGCACTCCCCACTTCAAGCTAATCCCCACAATCAAGTCTTCATTTCCCACTAACTGGGACTGGGTGCTCCTATTTAATTCACGTTGCATCTCAGATCTAGTTTCTAACAACAGAAGACCTGGAGATGAAAGCAGGTCTGTCCTATGCTTCCTTGCTCTTGCAACGCTTCACCATGCATTCCTACACTTTACTGTGCTATTACCAAGGATCAATAAACACTTCCATGCGGACTCCTGCTCAGCTGCCTTGGAGTTCAGTGTCCTCGCGCGCGCGCACACTCACTCTGCAGCCCCTGAAGGGAGTGACGCCGCTGCCAGGTGTGTGAGGCTGGAGATGCTTGGTAAGCACACATCACATTCTTTATCTGTACGCCTGTTAACGAGCGGGGGGGGGGGAGCTCTGCTTGTGCTGCCCTGGCAGCCCGGCAGGGAAAACAATTCTCTGTTTGGTGATAAAACAACAAGCCATTTGAACAGCTGTGTCCTCTTTGTTTTACAAGATCTCTTTATTATGGAAATTACACACAGATCGTAATGTCCTTCACTCGAGGAGGGAAGAAACAGTCATTCGTTTTCAACCCGACGCTGTTGTTTCGTTATATGTTTGTTTCTTCAGGAGCTTTAACCTAGCTGCTCTGCGTGACTCTCCTCTGATGCAGAAGCAGTCCTGTGCCGGTATACGACGTCAGGCCTGTGCTGGCTCTGTTGCGCTGTGTTTCCATTAGACAACAGAGCCTGGAGCAGCGTTCTCAACACTCAGTCTGTCAGAGCCGCCTTGTCGTTCAAGATTATATTGAAAATAAGAATATAAAAAGAAATGCCTGCAAATACTACAAAACAGTAAGACACCACTTCCATTGAAATGATCCTTTTTTTTTTTCAAAATTATGTTTTTGTTTTTGTTTTGTTTTTGCTAAGTTTGCACTGGGATAAAATGCTTTAAAATAAAGAACTACATAAATAAGTGTTACATTGCAGCGGTCCTGGCTTTCAGTGGTCCAGGGCCGCTGAGAGCCATCATGGGCCCCGGGCAGGATTGGTATGTCCGCTGCCACCCCTAAAGTTTTAAAAATCTTTTTAAAAATACGTAAAATTGCTATGCCTTTTTTTCAGCTTAGTAGTAAAATATGAAATGCGAAAGTTCAAATCATTGTGTGAAAGGAAGTGTTTGACAGCGCCTGGATACACAATCATTACACAACAGAAGCACATCAGCTCAGTGTGCAGTACGGGAGGTTTTCTTTTTAATGTGGTGTTGGGAACGCAAAAGGTCTTGTGCAGGGCTAGTTGTTTTAAAATATTTTATATATATTTAAAAAAAAAGTTCCCCTTTCATGAGGGCCCCCTTCAGGCGTTGGGCCCCCTTCGAGGTGTTGGGCCCAGGGGAAATTTCCCCATTCTCCCCGCCCTCTCGGTGGGCCTGCAGAGGTCCGCCAGGTTCTAGGAACACTGAGCTGGTCGCTGCTTTCAAAAAGGTTGCGAAACACTTCCAGTCAATACCTACAAATCCTAAGAGCCAGGTACTTGGATTTGCACCTGCTATGGTCGGTTCCAAAGTGACTTGGCCTGATTAAGAGAAAGAGAAGAATCAGTCCTGGGAATGTGTTGACGATTCGTGGGAGTGTTTCCCTCATTGGAAACATGTGCTGCTAAGACTTTCAGCATGTTCAAACTCTGTGAGCTAGACCAACCGGGTGTTTACAGAGGCTTAAGATGATCAGCATCTGACAGCAAACACTTTGTCCTGTGTATTATCTGGAGAGATCATTCTGGCTACAATAATCTGGGTGAGGATGCCCTGCTCCCTGCTCTGTCTGATGCTAAACATTTGTACACCGCAACAAAACTAGAACTAACCAACTGAAACTACAGCTAAGGCTTTCAGTAGGCTATTCTTAAATAGGGTTTCCTGAGACGATTTGAACCTGTATTTACCTCCTCTCACACATTGCACCTAATTAAAAGCTTTCAGAGCCACCCCTTCATGCCAACCATCCACTCAAAACAAACAAACAAACTCACTGGGAAATGCGGGACTGCAAAAGGAAGCTGTTTCTTTAAGGATGCTTGCAAAGCGCTAAGCAGTGGAGCTGGGGGTTAGAGGGACTGAGCATGAGGAATCAACTCTGCCTGGCCTTATCTGCTGACTGCATTCCTCTCAATCTGGAAATCATTCCCCAGAATTCCTGGCATTGCTGAGCATCCCAATAAGAAGCACGCCCGTGTCACTCAGTTCTAGCTGCAGCGTGCCGCTGCCAGGAATCTGTGGAAAACGGACAGGCTGTGTCAGACTGTGTGTGCATGTTGGAGAAGGAGAGAGACACATACTGTATAATGTTCCTTAAAAAATGAAGGACAGAAATTAACTGCTGCTGTGACGTGTGGTACAGAGTTTGCGTGAACATTTGGGATCTGATTTTTCACTGCATGCAAATTGCCTGCATCACACATTTACTATGGGCTATTTGAACACTATGATGCTAACAAGAAACAGCTTGGGTAAGAGCAGTTCGTTTCTTGTTTCATGCTTGTTTTCCACCTTTGCAAAAGATCCATTCCTTTCAGAAAATATGCCTTCGACTTTGCACATCATAAAAGCATCCCGGCGAGTGGAGCTGCAGATGGTACAGTTTGCAAAAGATTTTCTTTTGCTGAGAGGCACACAATGAAAGCTCCTTGGTGTGAATCTGATGACGTTAGGAAGAAAGCATCCACACCCAGCCAGGCTATTGCAACAGAACCACGTTATATACATATGCATATCCACTGAACACAGATTTACTTTCCAACAAAGCCTCAAGGACAAACTAGCCGATCAGGAACAGGCTTATGATCGCACATGCGCAGCGTTCCGCATCGCTTTGCTACTACTGCGCTGCCATTTCTTTAAGAAACATCGAGGCCTGGATGTCTGCCAGTTTTCATCAGCTGTACACTAGTAAATCTGAACTCCTTCTAGTAACATCTAAAACACAACTTAAGAATCTCAATATAGCTGCCCTGAACCTCAGAAACTGTCTGCTGCTGCCTTCCCCCACAGTATGAAGCCTTAGTGTACTTCTTGACAGCAACCTCTCCTTTGTTGCCCAGATCTCCTCCGTGGTCAAATCTTCCTTCTACCATCTTCAAAACATCTCCAAAGTCCGTCCCTACCTTTCCTCCCCGATGAGCAGATACTCTGTCATGCATTTGTCTCTTCTCAACTACTGCAACTCTCTATATGGTGGTCTCCCGGCACGCACCATAAACCGACTGCAGCTAGTTCAGAATGCCACTGCCAGGATCCTTACCAGATAAAAAAAAAGTGAACACATCACCCCCTGTCTTGCCCAGCTGCACTGGCTACCTGTACAGTTCAGGATTATTAGTTCAGGAGAAGCAAAAGTGCACCTCACTCAGAGAACGCTCGTTTAGCTTCATGGCTCCTACTCTTTGGAACTCTCTCCCAGATTTGGTGCGTGATGCTCCCACCGTCGCTCGCTTTAAATCAACTCTCAAGACCCACCTGTTCTCTCTTGCTTTCCATGCTCTGTAAGCCTGCTATCTACTATTAGCTGCTGTGTTGTTGCTACTATTTCATGTATTATGCTGCTATCATGTATTATGCATTTTCACTGTATTGTATTAGGCATTGTTCTTTACTGTATATCATGTATTCTGCATTTCTCTGTATTTAAAGTATTATGGATTTTGGTGTTACTGCATCTTGTAAAGCGCTTTGTGATGGTGGTTCACTATGAAAGGCGCTATATAAAATAAAGATTGATTGATTGATTGATTGATTGATTGATTGTTTCCACGGTCTTTGGAACCTGCAACCATGAAAGAAAGAAAGAATAACAAGACCAGTTATTTTTTTTGTAAATTAATTTTTATTTTAATTTTTGTTCCATTTTCAATAAATACAAAAGCTTCAACTTATAATAATAATAACAGTTTAGAGTTTTTGGGTCTTGCTGCTGATAAATTTAAAAAAAAATTTTAAAAAAAACAGGAAAACAAATAATTATAAAATAAAAACAACAACAGAGAAGGAAGGAAGCATTTACATGATGATGTACAGTACTGCTCATTCTTACAGTGAGGCATGAGCTGGCATTGGCAGCACTGGGAGAATGCTGGCAGGCAGGAGGTACTGGACTACATTACAGAAGACCTATAGATTTGCTGTAAGCCAGTGAGCTGTGTGTCAACGTTGATCATTAAAGCTTGATCATTAAAACCTTCATATCTATATGTCTGTCTGTCTATCCACCCATGCATAGAGTTTAAAAAAGACACATTGGTAAATAAATTAGAAAGGCAGATAGACAGATAATTAGTTAGTGTTTATAATGGAACAGGTGGGTGCACAGGTGGGTGATCCACAGACAGAAAACACAAAGAGATGCACGGTTTAACCCAAGAGGATGAGCCCTTCCATTTGCAAACACCCCCACTGCTGCACTATACGGCTGGTCCTGATCTAACCTCAGCACTGCTCCCTGTTTGCTGTCTCCACAGCGCAGGTGGTCTCTGGACCCCCTGTGGCAACAGGAGCTGCACAATTTACTGCACAGCATGGGGACTCCTTTTACAGTGGCACAAAGACTACCAACCCCTCGTGGAGGGACCCCCGGCCGAGGAATCCAGGAGGAATGTGACTGTGGCCATTGCTGCCCCTCTCGCATAAGAAAGACAACAGACACCCACACAAGACCTGCCACATCAATGACCTCCCTTTCACTTTCACTCTGCAGGAATCCCACATGCTAATGCAGATCAACCCCTAATCTACTGAGAGAAAGAAGGGAATACAGAAGAGGAGGGCATGCTAAGCAGAAATAAGAAATGTTAAGGCATGTAAAAAAAAAATTAAAAAAAGCAGTAAGACCTGTTTAATAGACCACCTGCCTAGAGCACTTTTCTACATACAGCTGCTGATTTGCCGTGTTTACATCCCTGTGGTTAATGACACCCTTTGTGGGTGGTGGTTCTAAGCCAGAGTCTCTCCTAATTCAAATATGTTTCTACAGCTTCTTTCCACTTTCTTTTGTATGCCTGAGGAAAGATTAAATATTTTGTGTAACAATTGCAAGAAAGTTACTGTGTATCTCAGTCTCTCTGTTCAGCTGTGTCTACACCCCTCCCTCCCTCCCCTCCCCGCCTCTCCCGCACTTAGTTTGCACTACAATGCTATTTAAAAGGCATTAGGACTCATTAGCACATCAACAGGTCCCTTGTGTTTTATGAGAAGGTGTTTCAGTGACTTTTCTGAAGGTTTGTATGCAGTGAGTGCAATGGGAAGCAGTGTGGTTTATTGCGATGAAGACTCGAGAGCCGGGCTTACTGTTGTATGATGACCACCCCTGTTGGGCCCAGACACTTGACCTCCTGGGGCACCCTCTGGGCAGCTGGGTAGAAGAAACAGGTTCTGAATACTGTGCAACCAGAAGCTGCTTCTCAGTGAATACATTGCATTCAATGAAATGGGTCTCCTGATTCGATCCTTGCAGCTCCTATAGCGGCAGATCCCACTTCATATCCCCAGCGCTGCCCCTGTAGCTGCCCAGGAAATGAAGGCAGACTGAGCCGTTGTCTCTTGAAGAAGTCTCGTAGGGCTGTGGATCTGCCTTGCCCAGCAGCAGGTACTGGACAGTACCTCGAGCATTGCTTTCTTTTAACAGACCAGCATCGTAGTCAGAGCTACAATGCACTCCTCTGAAACTTCACTTTGTGGAACGTCTCAAATAAATAAAAGGGTGCCTTTTGTTGCGTCCTGACTAGACTGCTAAAAAATAAGAATACTCTGCACCCAGGCCCGTTTTGTGCAGTCATCAAAATGGTGAAAAAGAAAATCAAATAAAATCTTAAATAATTGTTCATTAAAGTTCTCCTGACCCCTCCAGAAAGTCCAGGGGTTTAGTTTTAAATATTAGTCTTTGTATTTTTTTTTAAATCATATTATTTTCAATGGTATTAAAGTGGAGTTTGCAAACCCAGTTGAAGTGTCTTTCTGCTGCCCTTTCTTTTCATTCTGTCCCTGTGCTGCAGCGCTGGCTTGCTCTTTTTCGCTCTCTGTCTGAGGTGGAAGTGTTAGCCAGCAGCACAGGTCAGCGCTCAGTCTTGGTAAAAGTTAGTCCGTTGTTCAGTCTCAGTAGCCCCAGTTCTGTTTCTTTTCTTCTTCCTCCTTCAGCTGCTCCACTTCGTCCACATTGTAGGCATCTGCTAGCAAATAAGAAGTTACGCATTAGAACATGGCTGTTTCTGCACACATTATTCACAATGCTGTCAATTCTGTTTCTGCACACATTATTCACAATGCTGTCAATTCTGTTTCTGCGCACATTATTCACAATGCTGTCAATTCTGTTTCTGCACACATTATTCACAATGCTGTCAGTTCTGTTTCTGCACACATTATTCACAATGCTGTCAATTCTGTTTCTGCACACATTATTCACAATGCTGTCAATTCTGTTTCTGCACACATTATTCACAATGCTGCCAATACTGGTGCCTTTCTGACATTTTTCCAACCATCCTGTTGATCAGTGTATAAAAGCATGACACCATCGCTGCCTACCTTTGCACTCTGGGCAGCACTTGTTCTCTCTCCTGGCAATCTTGCTGCAGGTTAGTAGGGGGCACTGTTCTCTCTGGCACTTGGTAACGCCATCCTGAGGAAAGACAAGAAAAGACCGTCAGGGTCTGCCTCTAACACACCTCCCACGTACAGAAGCACAGTGTGGGTACCACCAGCAATGAATTACCTCATACCCATGAACACTTCACAACATCATGAGGCCTTTGCTCTCAGTCTGTGCATGTATGCAGGGTACTTATTGAATCGCTCTGCCTTGCCTTTGCTCTCAGTCTGTGCATGTATGCAGGGTACTTATTGAATTGCACTGCCTTGCCTTTGCTCTCAGTCTGTGCATGTATGCAGGGTACTTATTGAATCGCACTGCCTTGCCTTTGCTCTCAGTCTGTTCATGTATGCAGGGTACTTATTGAATCGCTCTGCCTTGCCTTTGCTCTCAGTCTGTGCATGTATGCAGGGTACTTACGTCGCACCAGCAGGTGATGCACTTCATTTCTCCAAAAGGAGGGACCTCTGGGTGCCAGCTCTCATTGTTGAGGTACCAGTTCTTCCCGAATTTACAAGCCTGCGGCCCATCCGCCTGCATCATCTCCGCAAGGTCAATGGGCGCCTTCTCTTCAGCTAGGGGGTCAAAGCACATGGCGTTAGAAACCTTGAACCTTTTGCCTTGCGTTCACTGCCCCTAGACTAGAGCATCGAATTGTCTCTGGGAATGGGGAGCTGGGAATGGAAAGGACATTGTGTGCTTGGTGCCCTAGGAAATGTATAGAAGTGTGATTGTGTCATTTATGTACCTGGGCATTCTTTGCAGCAGTCGGAGGGACTGCGTCTGACGGGGTTGCTGCAGGTCAGTCGAGGGCAGTTCACCTTCTCACAGTGGACTTCTCCAGTGGCTGCCTGAAGTGACGAAGCATAAACAGAGTGAGCAGAAGAACACAGGCTCGCTCCTTTTAGCAAAGTGCATTGCATGCATAGACACAGAATGGGGGTACTGTTGGTTTTAGTTTGGGACTCACCCTGCAGGTACAGACGGCACACTTGATGTATCCGAACGGAGGCACAAACGGATGCCATGTGGTCCCTGGTGGATGTATCTTCCTGTCCCCCTCGAAGTAGCAACCTAGAATTGAGTAAACCAAAGAAAAAACCTTCAGAAACCTGGGAGGGAGCCTGGCCTAACAGCTAGTGTTGGGGGCTTGGGATCTGTCAAGGATGGGAAAGAAAGACAGAGGAGTGGGAGGTGAATGAGAGAGGCGAGAGAGAGAGAGAGAGAGAGAGAGAGAGAGAGGGGGAGAGAGAGAGAGGGAGAGAGAGAGAGAGAGAGAAGGGAGATGGGGCAGTAGAATTACAGATAGACTGACAAGTTCACCTTCCATCTGATCACCTGATTTTCCTGTTTGTTTGACACCTTTCTCTTGCTTTCTCTCTGCAGAGGAGAGGGACAGAAGAGATACAGGTTAGATTACAGTCATAGTTTGGTTCCCTCGCTATTATAAAAAGACTGAGGAAGTAACAGAGCCGTACCTTCACAGACTGGGCAGCACTTGTCTTCAAGATGGACGACATTGGCGCAATCCAGGACAGGGCAAATGATGGGATCGCAAATCACAGTCCGCTTCTGTGAGAGGGCGAGATTATTATTATTATTTATTTATTAGCAGACGCCCTTATCCAGGGCGACTTACAATTGTTACAAGATATCACATTATACAGATATCACATTATTATTATTTTTTACATACAATTACCCATTCATACAGTTGGGTTTTTACTGGAGCAATCTAGGTAAAACACCTTGCTCAAGGGTACAGCAGCAGTGTCCCCCACTTGGGATTGAACCCACGACTCTCCGGTCAAGAGTCCAGAGCTCTAACCACTACTCCACACCGATTCATGACACACTGCCTAATTAACATCATGAAGTGCTGGCTGAAACCCAGAGAAGCCAGAATACCCCTAATGGATTTGCTTGGCTTGGCTTTTAAAAGTAGGATAGCCTGGTGTTTTTTTTTCATCAAGGTGATTTAGATGAAAGTATCGCTTTTGAAAGATTTAAACCCCTAAGCTTGAGTTTGACACTGTGTAAGATAGGCTTCCCTTCAAAGCACTGAGATGAAAGGGCAGATTGTTATCATTTCTGAAATAAGAGCGAGCTTGCATACCTGGCAAGTGCAGACCGTGCACTTCTTGTCGTAGTCAGGGGCCCAGTGGGAGCCGTGTGCGCGGAACTGGCCCTCGAAGAAGCAGGAGCTGGGGTCTTTCTTGATCTCCTCAGGGTCCAGCTTCACCTCCTCGAACGAGGTCAAGTCGAAATGTGCATCGTCGATCCGGGAGGCGGGGCCCGATTCACAGCTGTTTGGGACATGGACCTGTGGGAGCAGCGACAAGAGAAAGGGTCAGCATGGCAGAGGTCCTACAACCAGCAAAACCAACACAGCCTCCTCCCAGCACTGAACTGGAAGAACACATCCTCCTCCCAGCATTGAACTGCAAGAACACAGCCTCCTCCCAGCACTGAACTGCAAGAACACAACCTCCTCCCAGCACTGAACTGCAAGAACACAGCCTCCTCCCAGCACTGAACTGCAAGAACACATCCTCCTCCCAGCATTGAACTGCAAGAACACATCCTCCTCCCAGCATTGAACTGCAAGAACACAGCCTCCTCCCAGCACTGAACTGCAAGAACACAGCCTCCTCCCAGCACTGAACTGCAAGAACACAGCCTCCTCCCAGCACTGAACTGCAAGAACACAGCCTCCTCCCAGCACCAAACTGCAAGAACACAGCCTCCTCCCAGCACCGAACTGCAAGAACACAGCCTCCTCCCAGCACCGAACTGCAAGAACACAGCCTCCTCCCAGCACCGAACTGCAAGAACACAACCTCCTCCCAGCACTGAACTGCAAGAACACAGCCTCCTCCCAGCACTGAACTGCAAGAACACAGCCTCCTCCCAGCACTGAACTGCAAGAACACAGCCTCCTCCCAGCACTGAATTGCAAGCACACAACCTCTTCCTAGCACTGAACTGCAAGAACACAGCCTCCTCCCAGCACTGAACTGAACCCCATTTTTGTTTGTTGGCAATTCCTCAGCAAAACATGTCAGACAAAACGATTTGGCAGCAATCTCGGAAAGGAAAATAATCGTCTTGTCTCCCACAATTTTCAGAAAGCCTTTCTTTTTATTTCCTTTTTTTTTTACTATATATATATATATATATATATATATATATATATATATATATATATATATATATATATATTATATAAAAAGAAAACATTCTTTCCCTGGCTTGCCTGTGTGTGCTTTCTCTTCCCCACCCCTTTACTCAACCCTGGCTAGATGTCTTATGCAGAGACATATTCAACACATTTGCTTTCTAAACTAAAAAGATTAGCTGCCGCTATTAAATGTCCCTTTAGTTGGCTTCCAGCAGCCCCCTTCCATTAGCCCAGCCCATGGTTGCCGAGGCATTAGCTGGAGGCGCTCCATGTGCTGAGCATTTGAAGTAGAATGGGAGGGACGCTGGAGGAGAGACAGCCAGTCCAGGCCTGCAGCCAGGGAGCGATGGCAGCACTGCAGGGCTAAGGTATAATATGTGTGCAGAATGTGTCTGTGGTGAGCGTACGTACCCTTCCTCGGATCTCTCCCCTGGGGTTCACCTTGGTGCTGACTTGGATAAAGGCTGTCCCCTTGTCCAGATGTCGGAGAAGCTCCATACTGAGGTCCTTCAGCACACCTTCGGCCTGTCAAAAGTAAGGGAGATACAGGGCATGAGGAACAGCGAAAATCTGAACCCAATGATCAAGAGATGCTGTGCTATGACAAAAAGTCTACATGCTTATAGCAAGTCAGGAAACACAAAACTAAATTCTATACATTTTGTTAAAGTTTTCTGAATTAGCTGTACATCTAGTAGCGGTCGTTATCTAACCCTGTGTCTCCAGACCTATAGCTGTGTCCCAGTTTCTACTTTACTTGTACCTGTGACCCGTAAAAGCCCTTGAGGAGTCTCTTGTGCTCGCGGCTGCTGTCATGCAGCTCTCCAATCTCAGCGAAGCCGTGCAGGTGGGCGTTGAGGGTGACGTCGTCGGATTTTCTGAGGCCGGACACCACAATCTCATAGTGCAGGTGACAGTTCTCATCCACCGAGACCCAAACGTGACCCGCCGCACTTGTGCGGACAGGGGGGGACACAAACTGACCCGCCAGTGGGACTGGAAGCTCTGTAGAGGGAGGCACAAATCAGTCCTGATTAGAATGTAGAAAAGGCACAGCAGGCACTATCTGTGCATAGTATTTATGGTGAGGTTCCTGTGATATTTCCGTACACAGGACGTCTCTTACCTTGGAGTCGGGCCTGCAGGCCGCTGTACAGCAGGGAGCTGATTTGCCCCCGGAGCTCTCCCTCCTCGTACTCGGAAGTGGCCACATTGAGGAACAGCTCGTTCTGCAGCAGCATGTGGATGTCACGGGCGTTCAGACGTTCCCACGTCCCCACCACGCGCCCCTCGCTGTAGTCAGCAGTCATGTCGAACAGCACATTGCGTCGGCTCCTGCGGCGCGGCTTCGTCTCAATGGTCACACCGGTCACTTTGCTGGCAACCCCGGCCACCTGAATCTGAAGGACATTGGATTGGGGTTCCCAGCTGGCTCTTGTTTTCGCATGCGCTTCGATTGCTTATGCAATTGTGTAAGTCAGTATGAATGGTTCATCACGGCGCACATACCTGGTATTCCAGTGTTCCGTTGTCATGCAGGGTGAGTGTGGCAGAGCCCACGGCCCCCGTTTTGGTGGGTGTCAGGGCGTCTCCACTGGACAGCACGCTCTGGATAGCTGAAGAGAGAATCAGTTTGTTGGAGGCTCTGTGATTCATTTGATTGGTTTTACCCATCACTATCATACAAGTAGGTCTTCACCTGTGACCTGAATAATGGCAATCATTTTTGGGGGTTACTTACTATCGCAGGACTTCTTCCCGGTGATGTACCCCGAAATGCGACGGGGGTTCTTCCCCTCGGTTGCCACGGCGATCTCCAGCTGGCCACGAGACAGCCAGAACATCTCGCGGTTATTGAGGTTCGTCAGCACCTCTGCAAAGTCAGGGTCCTGGAGAAAATGATTTGCTATTGTTTTAATGATTCATGGTTTAGGTAATAGAAACTTTGGACTCTGCTTGTCTGCAAGTAGGCAGTGCTTTCAAACTGGAATCCACATTCAAATAGCAGCCAAACATGATTTTTTTGTTGTTGTATTATTTTCTCTTGATGATTTTTTTGGAAGATAAATGAACTCCCCAAAGGAGCTCTAAGCAGTCTAAAGTTTAATTTGGAGGGCTGTGTTTGTGCATACCACAGCTATTTGTCCTCTTTGATGCTCAGCACTATCCCTTCTGCTGCATAGAAATCCCAGATGATTGAAACCAGATCTCTCATAACTCACATTGTTGTGCACATTTACAGCACTGCCTAATAACCAGGGTGCGATTTGATGGGGAGGAGATTTCCCTGGCTCTGCACTTTCAGTTGTCAGCCCAGGGGGGGAATAACTTTATCCGGGACAGTCCCGATTTCCTAGCAAATGTCGTGCATCCTGATGCATAGGAAGAAAGTCTCAATATTTACCCATAGTAAAAAATAATTTATTCTGCACAGTAGAGTTAGTGAAAACCACACGCTGTGCTCTTCGTGCGGCTGACACATCTGCTGATCACTATCTGCTGATCACTAACTTATACAAAGGTAAGAACGCTTCATTATGTCTATTTTTACTGCCATGATGTCGTGTGGTGTTGAGTCAGTGGATACGTCTATTATATGATAATATATATGATCAGCGTCCCGCTGAACAGTTTCCAAATGTTGTCAAGTATGACCGTGTCCATAAAAAAAAAAAACTGAATTCATTCTGCATGACAGCAGATTTGGCAAATATGGGATTCCTCCCCATGACAGGAGTCTGGAGTGTGGTAAAGAGATCATCTTTTTCAGCAATAAAAGACAAATGCCACAGCAGTCTATAAATCTGAAGATCGAGTGTAGCATGGAGGAAATAAACTGACACAACCAGCAGACATGGACAGAATTACTGTACAGTTGCTTTCCTCTTGTTTTATATGAATAATAACTAATTGGTGTGGAGAACCCTGGAGTGTTCTGTGGAGCAGAATGCAAGACCCCAGGTGTGTGGAGAACCCTGGAGTTTTCTGTGGAGCAGAATGCAAGACCCCAGGTGTGTGGAGAACCCTGGAGTGTTCTGTGGAGCAGAATGCAAGACCCCAGGTGTGTGGAGAACCCTGGAGTGTTCTGTGGAGCAGAATGCAAGACCCCAGGTGTGTGGAGAACCCTGGAGTGTTCTGTGGAGCAGAATGCAAGACCCCAGGTGTGTGGAGAACCCTGGAGTGTTCTGTGGAGCAGAATGCAAGAACCCAGGTGTGTGGAGAACCCTGGAGTGTTCTGTGGAGCAGAATGCAAGACCCCAGGTGTGTGGAGAACCCTGGAGTGTTCTGTGGAGCAGAATGCAAGACCCCAGGTGTGTGGAGAACCCTGGACTGTTCTGTGGAGCAGAATGCAAGACCCCATGTGTGTGGAGAACCCTGGAGTGTTCTGTGGAGCAGAATGCAAGACCCCAGGTGTGTGGAGAACCCTGGAGTGTTCTGTGGAGCAGAATGCAAGACCCCAGGCTTCACGGTTGTAACTGTACCTGCATGGGATTCTTGTTTCTATTAATTTCAGTACTTACATGTGAGGTAACATTGGCTCGGATTTCTCTCAGCACATGGCGATGGTACAGCAGCTCAACTCGGATGGGCACTATGGAGCGCTCTGCAGGGAAACAAATAGTGGCGTTGAATACCATGTACCATGGGGTGAAAGGACGGACATGGCTCTTGAATGATGAATGAATTGAATTTGCTTGGTGTTTCTTTGTCTATGTGTACCTTTCTCCCTTCTCTCCAGCAGACCCTCAAACATCAGGATGAAGTGCAGGTTGTTCTCCACATCGCTCAGCGTCAGCATTGCGATTCCTCCCATGCCTGCATGCTCAGCATCAGAGGTTATTATGGAGCTAAAGGTTTCTGGGAGGGAAAACAGAATTCAGGATTGTTAACTATTACCACAAATCTGGATGGATGGTCAGATAGATAGATAGACAGATAGTATTGTAAAGGGGGCACATACCAGCAAACAGGGCCCGGTGCTTGATGAGCTTTCCATGGATCTCTTCTCCCTGATTGGCTGTGGTCAACATGGTAACGTGAAGCTGTTCTGATTTCAGCAGCCGGATATGCGACTTCTGAAGATTGCTCCAGATGCCACAGATCTGCAAATAAAACAATACATCAGCATCACACGCAAACACCACGCTAGACATGATGTCATGAGCATTTATGGGCACTTGTTCAATCTAGTTTCTTCATCATTTTAAAGCCAGTCTGTAGCATGTGTGGTCCACCTTTACCAAGTAAACGGGGGGCTCACTTACCATATTGCTTTCTGGAGATGCAGTCCTTGGCACAAAGTACTCAAATACAATATTTCCATCTCTGTCTATGAATTTAACTCTACTGGGATGCCCAATTCTGCAACAAGAAAGGAAACCATGAAGTACAATAATAACGAAGCATAAAACATATACAGACATGCTTATCTACCCCGGAGTCTGTGTGTGTTAGTGTAAGGTAACCCTTACCTTTTGAATGTGATGGAGAAAACCAGGCTGGATCTAGAAAGAGTGAAGCGGGCACGGGCAACTCCACTTGAGGTGGTCGTCCGAGAGTCAGCGGCAGCAGTGAGCAGCGCGACAAAATCTGAAATTAAACAAACAAACAAATAAACACATGCTGGAATGTTTGAAGAATCCAATGACTTGAAGCAGCTCCAGCTGTCTGTTCTAATAGGAAAGGTTGTTTACCTGTTCTGCTGTCATCCTGGGAAATGTCCTCGGAGCTGAGGTAAGAGCGGTCGTTGTAAGTTTTGTGTAGCTCGTCATCTTTCTCTTGGAAATACTCGAACCCGTCGAAAATGTGGTCCACTTTCTTATCTAGAGCATGAGAGTGGGCTGCCAAAATAAACAAACATAACAGTATTAGGAAAAGGAATAGGAAAGTGAGCAACTAGATATGCTTCTTCAAGGAATAGGAAAGTGAGCAACTAGATATGCTTCTTCAAGGAATAGGAAAGTGAGCAACTAGATATGCTTCTTCAAGGAATAGGAAAGTGAGCAACTAGATATGCTTCTTCAAGGAACAGGAAAGTGAGCAACTAGATATGCTTCTTCAAGGAACAGGAAAGTGAGCAACTAGATATGCTTCTTCAAGGAATAGGAAAGTGAGCAACTAGATATGCTTCTTCAAGGAACAGGAAAGTGAGCAACTAGATATGCTTCTTCAAGGAATAGAAAAGTGAGCAACTAGATATGCTTCTTCAAGGAACAGGAAAGTGAGCAACTAGATATGCTTCTTCAAGGACTGATCAAAAGAGGTTCTGTAAAGACGCTGAGGGGAGAAGTGACAGCCGAATGCATTCCAGGGCTAGGTTTCGATAATGTTCACTCTGCTATAGAAGGCAGACTCAGACTGTGCAATACACAGGCTGTGCCACCGGGATGGATGGTGTGCTAAACACCATTGGACAATCACTTTCACAGTGTTTAGAACTGGACCCCAAGGTGTTAAAAGTGGCAACTGCTGTACTTTGCTAGGGCATCTATACCCACCTAAAATATGAATATACAGTACTTTTTAAATGTATTCATTAAATAACGTAGGCTGTATATCTTTCCTGCAGTGATTGCATTGCATACCTGTGTTCTGTGGGGCTTACCTTTGGGGCAGGACCTGCAGCAGTGCCCAGGCAGTAGAACGGGGTTGCTGCAGGGCGGTTCGGGGCAGTCGTGTTTGATGTTCTTACAGCTCACCTTTCCAAACACCTTTCCACGATGATTCCTTTGCTGGAGAAAGACAAAAACCGAGACAACGAGCCATGACAGCAGTTCCGTGCAAATAATTATAAATTTTATATTGGACAGGTTTTCATGCCGTAACTAATATGAATCGTGCTCTTCCAGACCTTGCTCTTGGAAAAAAAAAACAGTAGCTCATCAGTTTATTACATACTGGAAGATCCTATTATACGGTACTAATGGTGTGTGCAATTCCATGCATGATTACACAAGCTGTATATACGCACACACACACATGTTGTTAACTCTGAATTGCACCTAATTACTATGAAGAATGGGAAGTAAATGTTTCATTCACATTTTTCTAATGGACGCTTCCTATCATGCGCGCGTTGCATATTCAGCGGCTCAACACCCAATAATCAAGTGCTTAATAGGCAACAATTAGAATCACTGGGGAATTGTTTCTGACTCATTTGTAGTGTCCCTTGCCTCACCCCAGTTGGTACCTTTAAACTATTCAGTAATGTAGAGAATTAACACTTTTGGTTTGTTCATTTTTGTTGGATTCAACACTTTTTTTTATTTATCCCAATAAGTTTCAATCGTTATTTTATTTTACTATTTTTTTCTCATTGCTTGGCAATAATAATAATAATAATAATAATAATAATAATAATAATAATAATAATAATAATAATAATAATAATAATAATAATAATAAAGATGTTGGTTTAAGTTCACATACCGATTCACAGTGACACACCACGCAGTGCATCACCCCGAACGGCTCTCCAAGATCGGGGTGCCAAGTGTCTTCAGGTGCGTAAAACTTTCCTCCGAATGAGCAGCCTAGAATACAGAAAAATAAGTTTTGTGGTTTCGACTCCATTTCCTTCATTGAGAACACGGCTGCCTGCTGTGTGTGCCAGTGTGTGGCAGCATTGTTGATTTGATACTGTGCGGTTGCCTTAGCTGCCAGAGCTAACAAGCTGGTTCTTATTATTGTTGCATTTAGTAACTATTTCAAACAGTCAAGACAAGTTAAGTGCTGGGCTGAAGCGCACAGTACTGTGGCAGCAACATTTTAAGTAAATCACTTTTTGACAACGTACCCATGTCCCAAGACAGCAGAAAGAGAAGCAGTGGTGGAAATGTTATCGATTACGTTTCCAAGATCAAAGGCGGGTTGTTATTTGAACGTTACATACTGTAACCCATGAATCATACAAGTTTTTTTGTCTAAAGAAAAATCTTACCACTAGCCTAATATAGTCCCCAAACACAGCGTATTGATGCCTTCTGTCTGGCAAAATGGGATGGATAAAAAAGCAAACATAAGCTGTTCTGCTCGATTACTGTATTCAAATACATTTTCAAACAGGAAATACAAAGTAGCTGAAAATAGATAAGTAGTATACTTTGAATGTAATATATTTTAGATTATGGTTTAAAGCTAGACAAATGTTGCGAGTCACTCATTACAAAACACGGTTTAAATTAAGAAACCCTGTGCTTGCTGTTTCATGGCGCAAATTAAAATAAGTAAACGCGAAAAAATGCACGAGTCGTTGTTCAAGTCTGAAGGAGGGAAGCAGTCTGTAAGAGCAAGCTATCCATATACGGGGAAATGTACGTGAGTCTCACCTGACATTCCTTTCGACGGTTGAGGCTCCGACTCTGGTTGAATTGGCAACGCAGCGGATTTGAGCCGAAAAGCTTGTCCCGAACATAACCATTCGAAATTCAGCAGCAGGACTGCCAACAGGGTGCAAGTCTTCATTTCTGTGCCGCCGTATCCAGACACAAACCCGCTACAAAAAAAATCCTTGCTTTAGCTAAACCGACAGCAATCTACAGAGAAGACAACAGTGGCACCGCAGAGTACTGGTCTAGATGGAAAAAATGTGCGCAAAAAAAAATATATATATATATATATATATATCTGTCAAGTGCCTAGAAATCCTCAAGGAACCCGGTCAATAAAAGCCAAGGTACATGAATAACCCTTAAAGAATTACAGATACACATACATCTAATACTATCCGTTTCTCGGTATAAGCAGTAGGCTGAAGAATCCGAGCTCTGTCATAAACCGTTTCTGACACGAGGGAGTCATTCGGCTTTTATATGATCTTGACCAGGAGATTCGGTCATCAAAGCCAACAAAAGCCCCACAGCCAGCCCTAATCACGAAGGGGGTATTCAAATCAGCTCATAGGGGTATGATTAGCAGACACAGCTTGAGTTCACTCCTTCTCACCAAACCTCGGGAGAAAAGTGTTAAAAAAAAACACAATGAAAACCAGACGGGCACTTACTGAAAAACAAAACTGTGAAGGGAGGTCTCTGCGTTGAGCTCATCCACTGTATTCAGCTCTGTTTATGCACAATAATATTGTTTCATGAAGAGATTGCAAGTACAGAAGTGCCATGGCTGGTATATTCTGTAACTCACCCCAGGCTGGACTCTCACACAATCCAGCTGTTTTGTTTATTACTTTCCATAAGATATGCAGTGATGATTTGAAATTATCATCAAATAATAAAACATTAAAGACTGCTCCTTATAGTGACCTTAAAGAGATCACAACATGTTTTGTCCTGGTGCTAAGTTGCAACATAGCTTTTAAATTAACATTTGAAATTGTTATTTTGTTTGCATTTATCAGCCATGTTATAATATTGTCGAACGGCAATATTTCACAGTAAAATGACTAAAACCCCGTGTAACTGAAGCCTGTATATATTATAACGTGCTGATAAACACAAAGGGAATTTGAAATGTGAACAGTTTTACATGGTCCAGTTTGAAAGTGCGTATTGTTTCAATCGAGACAGACTGATCTTGAAGGGTTTAATAAGCTGGTTTAAGAAGGTTATTGTGAGACACCGGCCAAGTGTCATAACACCTTTCCAGAGTAGGTTCATGAAACTGAAACTGAAATCTCACAATAACTACATGATGAATGAACAATACACCTCGAATATACAGGTGCTGGTACTCCACAGAACCGGTATCGTTCAAAAGTAGATTATACTGAAAAACATTTGAACTTGTTTTAACAAAACAAAATTCTACATACCTGAGGCTACGGGACACATTCACACACACACACAAACACACACACACACACTACACATACCTATACAGACTGTACATTTCACACAGCTTGGTCTGGTTAACCAAACTATAAGTGCTTGCGGGCGTTCCACGAAGAACCATCAGAATCGAATTAGGGGTTTAATGCTTCCATGTGGTTCCAAATTTGAAACATCGAATTACTGGACCGCTTAATTGGAACTCAGAACACAGGGCTCAGTGTAAAGGAATCGTTCTTTTTAGATTCCAAACCAAATAAGAGAAACCCCACATGTTGAATACAGTTTATTATTATTATTATTATTATTATTATTATTATTATTATTATTATTATTATTATTATTATTGCGCGTCTAAAGTGCATTCTCGGTTATAGGACGCTTGAATTGACTGCCATTTCTATAGATTCAAATGCGATCAGTAGAGATATTAATAATAGTCTGTTCTTCGTTCAAATGATCAATAAAACCATCACGTGCTCTATATTGTGGAGTAAAACGTTCTAATTCTAATTTCTCCAGCCCGGAGTCATCTTGTGAAATAGATATGTTTTAAAATCACGCTTCTTGGAGACTCGGATCCCGTGCTCACATCAGCACTTGACGCGGGCGTTTTCCCCCCAATGCTTGATAAGTTGGTATCAAACAGAACATTGAAAACTGCAACGGACAAGACTGATGCTAAAAAATATGTTTGTGTTTGATTCACTGTTATTGTTGGCACAGGACAAAGGCTCCTCTCACAGCAGTTCACCGACTCCAACTATATATATATATATATATATATATATATATTGCTCTTATTGTATTACCTGTACTGTAACACTTGAAATGTATTTGCTTACAATTGTAAGTCGCCCTGGATAAGGGCGTCTGCTAAGAAATAAATTATATATATAAATTATATATATATATATATATATATATATATATATATATATATATATATATATATATATATATATATATATATATATATATATATATATAGGCCTTCCTTTACATATTTGTATTTGATTTATTTCACATACTTGTTGTGTAATTATTAACTATGAGAGTGACTTCGCTTTAATTTAACGCGTTACTCAGTTGACCCAAATGAGAACATGTCTACCCTTTCTCTTATTTCTTTCTTTGATTCCACTCACGGGTAACCCCTTGGTTCAGCGCTCCCCGCCCCTCTCGCTCCGGTCCCCGCTCTCTCGCCGCCCTGCCGCTCAATGCCCTGGACAGGCCCGCTCGGTCGGGGTCTGCACACCCACGGATCTCCGGCAGCACTTTCAATTCCTTCCTTGTATTCTCATTCAGAATGCCCTAAATAATACTAATAAAAAGCCTTTATGGGTCTCTTTTAACAGATATCGCAGGCAGGGTTTGCAATGCATAGGGCATGAAGGGGGCACGCATCATCACTCAAACGGAGAACAGTGACAAACTCCGGATCTTCATCCGAAATGCAAACCCCCCAAAACCAACCCTGCAATAAAAACCCCGCGCGTTCAATAACACAAGAGAGAAAGCGCTTGTTCGGCATCTCTTAGATTCATTGCAAAGAAGTCCATAAACCTGATAACTGTTTATTTTATTCTTTTCACCTCGCTGGCCTTTTTTTTATACATCTACGGCCACACATTTTGCATCGCCCCACAGAATTAACTAATTGTGCTTCATAAAGCCGAATGAAAGCTGCTGGACAATGTTACGTTAACATGCTGAATTTACACACCACTTTGTAGTTTTCCATATACTTAACAAAAAACTGACCAAACAAATTTGACCTTTCGAAATCTAACATCAAAATACTGTAGACCTACTACTATTATGGCTTCCAGTACTTTTGTGATATCATTTTGTAATGTCTTTGATCTTACATAAAATATCTAAATTATGTTCATATAGTTTTTTTTTTAAGTATGTCTCAATGCTAAAATTCTAGGTGATGCTAAACTCTCGTCCAGCGGTAGATTCCCACATGCTGCTGCATACGGTTTGTAATATGGATACAGAGCCACACGTCCTGATTTTTTCTTTTGTTTTCGCCTCTTAATTTGATGTGTTGTTTGAATGTGAAATACTTCCTTTTCTATTTTACCCATTGTACGATGTGTGGTTATGCAAACCCGCTGAATCGCGTCTAGGGTCGAATTTTTGCACTTATTAAACCCGAATAGGGCGAATGATCGCATGTTTGTATTTAATCATGAGGTGATAACTGGTGGTTTCGGTCCATAGGAACAGCCATTCATTAGAGACCTGGGAAACAAATCACCCGTTAAGGTTAATATACACGTTTTCAAATGATACGAATCGTTCAGCATAATGTGCGCATATAATAGGGTACTTTGTGTATTGCTTTACAGCCTAACGGATCACACGCAGACGCTCCATCACACTCCATCAACTTAATACAAATACAAAATAAACAATTAGCAATTAACAAAACAACACCGAATATTATACATGTAATGTGAATCAGTTCAGAAGACTCGTTTCCACACAGTGCACCAGCTTCCCTCAATCGATTTCTGCATTCACATATCTAGCTCCTCGTCTTGTTTATTTCAGTATTTTATTATTTGAAATGGTATTTTAGCAGAGGTAAGAAATCTTCACCAAGCCACGGTAATGCATGTACTGAATCTACTCCTCGGTCTTCGTTTCAACCCTTTCTTAAATGATTCCTCCTCAAAGCAGACGAGTCCTGTATTTAAAATCAGATCAGTATACCTTTAGCAAACAATCAAACGCAAATACATTCTAGTTGTTTGAAATGTTTTGGTGGATATATTCCCCAAATCCATTATATGCTATTTTTGGAGAGTTCGTATAATGTCCATATGTCCATAATTCAGTATTATTATTATTATTATTATTATTATTATTATTATTATTATTATTATTATTATTATTATTATTAGTAGTAGTAGTAGTAGTAGTAGTCCTGTTAAGGGTACAGTACGGGGGTACACACTGAAATATATACTGGAAAGGGGCCCCTGGAAGTGATAAAGAACACTTTGGAAACAATAGAAAGGAATTATTCCAAATAGCAGACGTGGTCAGAGCGTGCTTGATGTACTAATCTGCATGTTAAGTTTTGCCTGTCAGGTTATTTATACAATGAAGACAGCCCTGTCTTGTTACTGCTCATTTTAAATGAACTCTTGTCTGTTGTACACGTGGTTTAACGTTATTGCATGCATGTGTGATTCAGGGGTGATTTTAGCCCTGATTTTTAATGCTTTCGAATCCCTTGGATGGGTTAGGGTTAGGGTTAGAGTTTGCGCTGGGATCACGGTTGCTCACTCCCATTAGCAGATGAAGGTGCTTCTGTAGGTTTTTCCAACATCACAAAACTCAAAACATACAGACCCAAAAAAAGGCTTAGATGACCGCATGCCCATAGTCAAAGATCACACAATACAGCTGGGGTTTTAGCAAGAATTTCCTCCAGCAAAGAATGCCACAGAAAGTGTGTTTTAAATTAAACTACATTTTAAACAAAACTGAAGTAATGTTGAATGTGCCAAAACATTACATTTTAATTAAACGATTTAACTGTGACCATTTCTGGACGAAAGGGAATTTTCAGGCTATACACACCTTTCAGAGTTTAAATCTTTATACGAACTCATTTGTGCGGGTCTAGAAGTAGTTATTAACCCGTATCACAGCATTACTCTTCTGCAAACAACTGTTTAGTTTGAGCGATCAGAGGTTAAACCACAATATAGACTTGGTGTAGTATCGACCATAAACCAATCCCTCGAGCTCTGCTTTCTTTCTTTCTTTCTTTCTTTCTTTCTTTCTTCCCGGGAGTAGGCAGACTTACAACCCATACAATATAGATTACAATAAAACAAACAAACAAACAAATAAATGAATAAATAAATAGATAGTACATTCCAATGTTCATCAATGGACAAGCGTAGCCTAGCTGGCTGAGGCATGAACGATCTCAAACTCAAGGGTGTAAATGCATGCTTACAGTTACATATTGAGCGCATGCTGTCTCTATATTTCAATACAGCCTACACAAATTAACACACAAACACATACATATTTTAAGAATGAGATGCAAAGTTGTGACCCCTGCTGCATCCCGCCGTGATACCTCACAGTAGACGGTGCTCGGTACACTATATATATATTTACTTCAATTGTGTTTTCCCCAAGTCTGTCAGATTGCAGAGCATCCTGTTGGTTGGTGGGATTAGTTGAAAGCTGCGGGTGTGATGTAAATGACCCTTTCTACACGGGGCTGGGCTTCGCAGACAGCTGTGACCGGGCCCGCACTTGACAGTCGAGCCGTTCAAACACACCGGCAGCTGGGGGCAAATATTTGAGACGTGGCTTTACGAAAATGTGCCTACTGAAGACTCGCATCCGTCCTCTATACCTGAGACCTGATCCTCTGTGAAACTCAAATAAGAGGGGATGGGATGAATATTGCTATGGCCTGTAGTGTTGTACTCATTTTTCATCTGGTGTCCTCTTTAAGGTCACCCGTTTGTCTGCTTGACTTGGTTTCTTACAGCGTTACCCTGAGAGTTCTTGTATTGAAGGTCTGAATGATTTCATCAGTCTCAAAGACGAATGAATATACTTTTACATTGCAAAGTATATCATCAAACATGTTTTAAAAATCTAATTTGATACTTTGTACTGTCATATTTTGTAACAATTGTAAGTCGCTCTGGATAAGGGCGTCTGCTAAATAATAATAATAATAATAATAATAATAATAATAATAATAATAATAATAATAATAATAATGTATATTTAATTGTTGCCCATTGTGTTCCACAGTGTAAAATACAGCGCATCTGTTTGCTCCTAGTTTTAATGTACCTCCATTTGCAATGCCCGAATGGACAATGCGCTGTTGGACTCTTCCGGACTTGTACTTAACATTCAAATGCTTCACAGCAAAACTGTGAAAAACATGTTTTGTAGCCGATTTTAAACACATTTTAGTTCATTGTTTGTAAATGTAGACTTTTTCAGACGTACAAAAATTGCCAAAATATAACTGATATAGATACTAACGGCGCTATTTTCACTTGGTTTACCCGCTATTTACGCGCTGGAAGAAGGTCTTTCGCATCCTCTGTAAATAGTGCGTAAACCAAGTAAGAATAGGGCCCTAAAACATGTTTAAAATGTGTCGCGTAAGATAAATGTTTAATTTGATATTAAAGGGTGTTACTGCCTTAAAGTTTCCAGCTTTCAGTGTGTGTGTGGGTAGATTATTAAATGAGACAACCTGATGGAAAAAAACTAAAAGGGGCTTATCTTTGAAAAAATACATTTATAAAAATAAATAAATAAAATTTATACAGCACCAAGGCGTCTGTTTTTTAACAGCCTGGCAATGCAGTTTATAGATCAGCAAATCAGTCATGGATCCGTGTGGGCTCCGTTTGCAACAAGCGATTCCAATGAGCACTAACATATCGAGGTGGTGTAATAGACGTGTAATACATCGCTTTACAGAGGGTGTCTCTGAACATAGCTGTGACTTACACACGGGGCGTTTACACGAACAAGAATCAAGCAAAATATAATAATAATAATAATAATAATAATAATAATAATAATAATAATAATAATAATAATGTTGGTCCGCATATATTGGGTCATGGTTCAGTGCTGGCTATGTAAAAGGCTACTTTACTGTTAATTCCTTGGGCAGCTGTTCCGTACTCCTGTGGCTGAACCCTGCCCCCGAAACGCAAAAGCGAACCCACAGCTGCTAATTAATTGGAGCAATGACTGAAGTGAGACTGGGCCCAATATGCATGCAAATTGGGGAGTATACCCCGCATCTATGTTTATTTTTGTAACTAATGTTAATAAACAATTTGCAATTGTGAAAAGAGAAAGCGGCAATTAGAAGGAGGCGTGAAGTGCGGACTACACATCCTTTATCAGAAATGATTTCCTAAATCTCAGAGGACAATGAATCCAATCCTGTTCTGAGATAACGACTGGTTTATGTCGTGTAATTAGCGGCCATTGGCAGTTATTACACACATTAGCAGTAAAGAGAAGATAAACGCCCTGTGATCGCTATATACAAATCTATACATCTTTAAAAAACAGTGGCTGGTTTAGCAGGACCAAACAGTTTCGGTTCAAAATGTCATCACCGAAATAACGGTCCACACAGATTTAGCATACTGTTAAATTTACTTTTAAGCCTCGTTTTTTTAAACGCATTTTTTTTGTTTCAGACCATCGTAGTTTATTTAATGCCTGTGGAAATGTGAATTTGAATCTCGCCTGGTATAATTAGTCAGCTTGCTCGTGTAGCTGATGCCTCGCTCCTTATGTGGGCAGTATTCTGTTCTGATACGGTTTGGTTCGGGGGAGTTTATTTCTTTTACTTGAAATTTATTTTAGTTAAATGATTAGACGTCCGCACTCAGGAGAATACAGGCACGCACATGCAAACACGTGGACTGGTATCTGCCATAATGACGGAGCCTCCTAATTTTTAATAATTTAAAATCTATTACGGTCCTGTATCTCAGCGAGGCCGGTCTGGTACAACATTAGTTTCCACTCATTAGCACCCCAAATCACCTTTGAAGATCTCTGTTGTTTACGCTGCAGAAATTACTTGCACACTTGTTTTAGGTTTTCTGTCTGCGTTATTAATGTTGTGTATCCTTTCATCCCGCGCCGCCAAGCATGCAGCTGGCCCAGCATCGCAGTCTCATTGGCACCGGGATCGTAGGCCGGGGGAGTCCGCTGATGTTTCAGCTTCGATTCCCGCTTAGGTGGTCCAATAGTGCCCGGCAAAGTGGCTCGATAATGTTCAGTCTCCACTGGTCGCTGGATTGGAATCCCTGCCGAGACACAGCGACTGATTTAGCGCTAGACCATGCAAACTTGGTAACATGCTCTGTGCTTGTTTTCCCCTGATAACCAGATAAATAATGTTTCAGTAGAATGGGCCTAAATCGTTGTCAAGTTTCCTGTTTGCATGGACAGCGACCAGAATAGGCTGTTCTTGGAAGAGAAACAATGCGGTATGTCATCATTTGTGTTTTTCTAGCTGTCAGAATCTACAGTATTTTCTGTAGACATGTTTTGTGTGTGTGTGTGTGTGTATATATATATATATATATATATATATATATATATATATATATATATATATATATATATATATATATATATATGTGTGTGTGTGTGTGTGTGTTGGTCATTGATGCACTGTAGCCTCAATGTATAGCATGATCAATATCGAGCAATATTTATTTGATATAGCGCCTTTCATAGTGGACCACCATCACAAAGCGCTTTACAAGATAGTGAGGAACAATGCATTATACATTAAATGCAGTGAAATACAGGGCATAGTACATTAAATAGCCTACAAACAGTAAAAGCAAACAACAAATTGCAAATGCATTAAATGCAGGCATAATACATTAGGCTAGGATTTGAATTCTAAACATTGTGGATGCATGTGTCATGCAGAATCAATCAAATAAGATGGAGTGATGTCCTCTTGTGCCATATTGTTGTGTGTTGGACTACTGTACACTGAGATTCAATGCTCTGTACGGAACCCTTAATTATTGGCTCCAAATATCACATTTGGAATCAGTTATTATGGTTGCAATAGTTCTGCTTCAATCCCCTAATATACTGCGGAACCCTCTGTTGTTCAGAAGAATGGTTCTAATAAAGAACCCAAACAAAAGAAGGGTTCCACATAAAGCCCAAAGGAACCATATGTTAGTTACCATTGCCAGAAATCATGCAAAACAAGGTGTCAGTGTAATTCTCAATGGAAAGCTGAGCTGTGAGAGTGTGGCTCTGGCCTCTTCACCAGGATTTTTTCAGAGGTGTTGCTCAGCTGAGCCTGTTCACACCACCCCAGTAAGTACACAGGTCATCACTTTGTGATAATCCTGTACAGGGGTATCCCAGCCCTCTGCCCTTTGATCTCTCCAGCCCTGGGGTTTCAAAGGGGCTCCCAGCTGGGCCACACCCTCCACTAATCCTGTTCTGGACCCTCATCCCACTCTGGGATAAGCGTACGTTCTCAGCTGTAAATCCACTGGGTCAACTCAGCCTGGAGCTCAGCCCCACTCCCAGTAATTGCTCCGCTTCTCACATGTGTCTGGCAGGAAGTCGGATTGGGGGGGCAGGTATTACTGTCAATGTGCGGACACAATCCTGAAAAAATGACGTTGTAGGGACAACCCCACTTTGTAAAATACGTTTTTAAGAACTAAATATGACTTCAAAAAAAAGTGCCAAAAAAAAGTGCCAAAATATTTAGTTTTTTGTCGACTTTCACCCTGTGTGGAGTTTTGTCTGACTGGAGTTAGAAATAGTAAATAAAAGATAGTGCAGGCACATAAAATACTAAAGCTCAATGTAGTTCTGTACCAGTGGCAGTATGCTTCACTTAACTGTGCTGTATCTGCTCCCTTGCATTGCTGCATGAGCTCACTGACATACCCTTGGGAGCCCTCTAGTGCTTATCCCACAACATTACATCAACACTAAGCCATTCAAACTCTCATAGTTGTGCACTTTCATTTTTGATCTGGATTGATGTACTTTTAAGCCATTTCAATTGAGATATTGTGTTCCACGATACACATCATTTTTTTTTTAATTACATGTAGACATTTGAATAAATCAAAGTGAGTGCCGCACATTCCCAGCTGCAAATCTCCTGTGTCAAACTAGGCCCAGAACTCTGTCCGTTCTCCCACTAATTGCTCCAGTTCTCCAAAATGTTTTGGCAGGATGTTGGAGCATAGGGTTATTGACTTCAAGTGGGTGTGTGCTTGGAAAGTGCCAGTGGGAAAATCACATCATTGCTAATGTCTCTTCTTACAGCTCCACAGTTACACTTGGGGGGCTGGATATACAAGAGGGGAAGAATTTAACAGAAAACATCCACCGAGATTCCTCTATTGCAGTCAACTCCATGGCACTTAGAGAGGCCAGATTGATTATTGAACGTGTGTAAGCACTGAACGCCCCCAGAGTCGAGGCATACAGCAGCTTCCATGAGTGCTCCTGCTCTGTGGGTAGGCAAGGAGATTGTTCTCTGTCAGTGCTCCGCAGCTCTGACTCCCCCCCGGACGTCACCGAGCACAGAGGGGTCGACGCTGGAGGACCAGGAGTTGAGAGTGGAGGAGGATCCGAAGGTGGAAACGAGGCCAGAGTCGGAGTCGGTAGCAGAGAGCTCTTCAAACTTCTGGATGAAGGAGAGGACGGGCTGGAAGGGGATGTCCTGGATCCAGCGCTCCCCTGCCCCCTGGCACCCCTGTATGCAGAGCGGCTGGCGAAGACATGGGGGGCACTGGCAGCCCATGCGCACAGTCAGCTTGCCCTGGGAGAGGGAGAGGGCTGGCGGACCACTCCCCAAAGCTTGTGGGCAGGGTGGCGATGTGCTCCTGTGCCAGGGCATTGTGGAAGCTCAGCGTGCCCCTGTGTGGTTCAGACACACCCAAGGGTCTTCACCTGCGGGGAATGGACTCTACCACCTCCTCAGCACCGTCGTGAGAGAGCCGAGCGAGGAGCCCTCCCGACACAGCCACCATGAGCGAGAGCCGTCACACAACACCCCTTCAACCAGGGAGAGACGAGAGAGAGAATCAGAGACGGGTGAGGGGTCACAGCCAGAGAGACAGAGTGAGAGGGGCAGGAAAGAGAGATGGGTGAGAGAGATAGAGAGAAAGACACACAAAGATGAAAGAGAGATAGAAACAAAGAGTGAAAGAATCAGAGACAGAGGGACAGAGAGATTATGAGAATGTTTTCAGGCAATTCTTTGGGTGACATTTTCTAGTAGCTCAAATTACTGTTTTGATTTTGCTGCTTGAGATGAAATAACTTGTAAATGTCCCCTACTACTGCTTTTCTTAAACAATAAGGGACATGTCACATTGCTTTCAGGAGTATCATACAAACAGTGTCTCAATATGAGGGGATTCATGACTGAAAACTGACTGAAAATTAAGAAAGCATCAGAATGGCACAGCTTGGTCACTGGAACAGCCATTGAGATCAATGTGATCTAGCTGAAAGCAATTCTGTAAAGCACAGGACAGTTCTTCAGCATAAGATGTTTCTGAAAGTTCTCAACACACCGACTGGAGCTTCCTGCCTTAACGTTTTTCAGCTTCTATTTGAGACCCTAGTGCTACCCTTGGGGTTACGTTAAAACTTGGCTATAGATCTGTTTTATTGTCACAAGAACCTGGACACTGTAAGCTTGCAGCACGACTTGTCTGCATTTGTACTGCACACTGATAGCTACCACACGTTGCTAATCCTGGGATGTTGTTTGGCCTCTCAGTCACAGCTTGTAACCCATGGCTCTTAGCGTCCAAACCCTGAGATAATTGACAATGGCAAACACTGTTGTCAAGTGCTCCTTCTGTACATCGTGGCGCAAATAATACTTGGGTCAGCAGTCTTTGGAATTAAAATACATTAATAACAAATGTGCTCCATTATTCCGAGAACCGCTGGAGAGACTGAGGCTGCATGTTTAATGGAAAAACATTGGATTTGGAGAGGTTTGCCGACAGTGACTAATGAAAAGGGTTACCTTCTGTACTTGCAACCAAGTGCTCTCGCTACGCACAGCTCACTAAAGAAAACACAGGAACAGAATCCTGTGCCTCTGTAACTCTTTGGGCCATTCTGGAGAACAGCCGCTGCAGATTTCCACCCCCTGGAGGAATCAGCTGAAGAAATTGTCTCCAGTTACGTCACAGAGGTTGTGTTATGAAATAGGTGCAATCCCTCATATTAGCACTAGATGCCACTACACAATTCAAACTGAAAGTGAGTGAGCTTCCTTGGTTTTTACTCAGTGCCAGCTGTATCATTTCTTTATTTTCTGATTCGAAAGATAAAAAGGTAATAGGCTTTACTAATGTGTAAGGGCAGTATTTCATCCTTTAAGCCCTTTGTGATGGTGGGCCACTATAAAAGGCGCTATATAAAATAAAGATTGATTGATCCTTGTTAAAAAATGATTTGAATCTCTTGTGTAACACCTCTGTGAAGGTAAGGGATTCATTGTCACGTGTGCAATTGTTCGCGTGCAGCTGTGTGCTGCTGTTGTCTTCCAGGACCCCCTTGGAATGCAATGCGAAAACGAAAGGGTTCTCATCCTGGTTAGATAATAAAGAACTGAGCTGAGCTGAGCTGAATCATACAAATCAGAATTTAATTGAACCCAAAAGAAGCCTACCTATCCTGTAGAATCTGCTGTTACACACGTCCACTTCCCAGTAGCAGAGGCCCCAGTCCATGCTGATATCCGCTAGGACGCACGGCAGGAGTGAGGAGCAAGCGGCATCTGCCCCCACCTGGTGTCCGTGGGAACTGCAGCCTAGCTCCAGGGAGCCCTGCTCGAGGTAGCGCACTGTCAGACCAGTAGGGGAGACTCTCACACAGGGGTGTGCAGAATGGGGGTCCAGTTTGAAAGATACCCCTGGTATAAATAGTAAAAAACCAAACAAGTGTTTAACCAGTTTAACATGGAGGGGAGAAGAGGGGCAGGAGGTCACATGTCCAACTTGCTCATTGTGAATCAGAAAGACCTGTTGTGGCACAGTGCTTTATGGTTCGCTGTTAAACCTGAGCCCCCTAGTCCTTCAAACAAATATGTTACTTCTAAAAGATGAGTGATAAATAAATCTTCACAGAAAATGAAGTGCAAGGAAACTCAAATCCGTGGAAATATTGTTGGAATGTTGGTAAAATCTGAAAAAAACCACAGTTTAGAAAATAAAAGCACCTGCTTCATGTTTTACTGAATATATCTGCAAATATCTTGCAAATAGTTCTCTCTATTTTGTCCCTACAGCAAATCATCAAGTGAAGGTATGCCTTGGCAACACTACCTTGCAGGAATCTTTCCATATCCTCCTCAGAAAGCTCCACACTGCCCTGATGTGGTTCTCTTGGACTAGCAGCTGTTAAAGAGATAGAATGCGATATCAAACTGAAGAGTGGAATTGATTCAGGGGATTCAGCAGCTTGAACTGCAAAGTACACAGCCTGCAGAGTCAAGCGTGCTTGGGAATGGGCAGCTGAGAATATACTGACATATCCATCCTGAGCTGCTTTATCATAACAGTTCTGGATCACAGTGGAGTTACAGTGTATTAGAGACACTAGTGTCAATTGTTACCATATTGTGGGTACTAAATATACACCATAAATACACCAAATAAATATACATTAAAAAAAATAGGTTATCAGGTGTTTCAGACTGTCGTGTTTGTCAAGCAACAACTCCCACCAGCATTCAATAATAAAGACCATAATGCGAAAAGTCTCTTTAATTCTGACATATCAGGGATATATTTGCAAAGAGTTTATTCCAAACTTGAATTAACACCTAAAGGAAAAAATTCACCTTACTGTTACGAATCGAGAAACAAAGAGGTTCAGATCCCTTGAATCACGTGATTACAGTAATAAATAATTAGCAGGTGTTTTTGTACTTGAGTTAATTGTGCCCCTTTGGTTCTAAGGAATGTCTGCATTGCACAGCACTGCACCCCAATATGAAACCCAGTGAAACTCAGGACTCTTCTCCTGTTCAGGTTCCCAGTGCTCCTCGTATGTGCTGTGCTTGAGCTGCCTGTACTCACCCTGCTGTTGAGATGGAGAGAATTCCAGTGGCTCGCGAGTTGCAACCTAGGCAAGGAGAGACAATGAGAGAGGGGTAATAACATTCCTGTCTGGCTGGGCTCTCAGGCAGATTTACGAGAGACTCCGACATCACACTGGCGCCTTCCAATACAAAGACACCGAGAAGGTCAGAGCCACGGCCCAAACCAGCACAAAGACAAATGAAGGTCAGAGCCACGGCCCATACCAGCACAAAAACACTGAGAAGGTCAGAGCCACGGCCCATACCAGCACAAAGACACTAAGAAGATCAGAGCCACGGCCCATACCAGCACAAAGACACCGAGAAGGTCAGAGCCACGGCCCAAACCAGCACAAAGACACCGAGAAGGTCAGAGCCACGGCCCATACCAGCACAAAGACACAGAGAAGGTCAGAGCCACGGCCCATACCAGCACAAAGACACTGAGAAGGTCAGAGCCACGGCCCATACCAGCACAAAGACACTGAGAAGGTCAGAGCCACGGCCCATACCAGCACAAAGACACATGAAGATCAGAGCCACGGCCCATACCAGCACAAAGACACTGAGAAGGTCAGAGCCACGGCCCATACCAGCACAAAGACACTGAGAAGGTCAGAGCCACGGCCCATACCAGCACAAAGACACTGAGAAGGTCAGAGCCACGGCCCATACCAGCACAAAGACACTGAGAAGGTCAGAGCCACGGCCCATACCAGCACAAAGACACTGAGAAGGTCAGAGCCACGGCCCATACCAGCACAAAGACACTGAGAAGGTCAGAGCCACGGCCCATACCAGCACAAAGACACTGAGAAGGTCAGAGCCACGGCCCATACCAGCACAAAGACACTGAGAAGGTCAGAGCCACGGCCCATACCAGCACAAAGACACTGAGAAGGTCAGAGCCACGGCCCATACCAGCACAAAGACACTGAGAAGGTCAGAGCCACGGCCCATACCAGCACAAAGACACTGAGAAGGTCAGAGCCACGGCCCATACCAGCACAAAGACACTGAGAAGGTCAGAGCCACGGCCCATACCAGCACAAAGACACTGAGAAGGTCAGAGCCACGGCCCATACCAGCACAAAGACACTGAGAAGGTCAGAGCCACGGCCCATACCAGCACAAAGACACTGAGAAGGTCAGAGCCACGGCCCATACCAGCACAAAGACACTGAGAAGGTCAGAGCCACGGCCCATACCAGCACAAAGACACATGAGAAGGTCAGAGCCACGGCCCATACCAGCACAAAGACACTGAGAAGGTCAGAGCCACGGCCCATACCAGCACAAAGACACTGAGAAGGTCAGAGCCACGGCCCATACCAGCACAAAGACACATGAAGATCAGAGCCACGGCCCATACCAGCACAAAGACACTGAGAAGGTCAGAGCCACGGCCCATACCAGCACAAAGACACTGAGAAGGTCAGAGCCACGGCCCATACCAGCACAAAGACACTGAGAAGGTCAGAGCCACGGCCCATACCAGCACAAAGACACTGAGAAGGTCAGAGCCACGGCCCATACCAGCACAAAGACACATGAGAAGGTCAGAGCCACGGCCCATACCAGCACAAAGACACTGAGAAGGTCAGAGCCACGGCCCATACCAGCACAAAGACACTGAGAAGGTCAGAGCCACGGCCCATACCAGCACAAAGACACTGAGAAGGTCAGAGCCACGGCCCATACCAGCACAAAGACACTGAGAAGGTCAGAGCCACGGCCCATACCAGCACAAAGACACTGAGAAGGTCAGAGCCACGGCCCATACCAGCACAAAGACACTGAGAAGGTCAGAGCCACGGCCCATACCAGCACAAAGACACTGAGAAGGTCAGAGCCACGGCCCATACCAGCACAAAGACACATGAAGATCAGAGCCACGGCCCATACCAGCACAAAGACACTGAGAAGGTCAGAGCCACGGCCCATACCAGCACAAAGACACAGTGAAGGTCAGAGCCACGGCCCATACCAGCACAAAGACACATGAAGATCAGAGCCACGGCCCATACCAGCACAAAGACACTGAGAAGGTCAGAGCCACGGCCCATACCAGCACAAAGACACTGAGAAGGTCAGAGCCACGGCCCATACCAGCACAAAGACACATGAAGATCAGAGCCACGGCCCATACCAGCACAAAGACACAGAGAAGGTCAGAGCCACGGCCCATACCAGCACAAAGACACTGAGAAGGTCAGAGCCACGGCCCATACCAGCACAAAGACACAGAGAAGGTCAGAGCCACGGCCCATACCAGCACAAAGACACTGAGAAGGTCAGAGTCACGGCCCATACCAGCACAAAGACACTGAGAAGGTCAGCGCCACGGCCCATACCAGCACAAAGACACAGAGAAGGTCAGAGCCATGGCCCATACCAGCCCAAAGACACTGAGAAGGTCAGAGCCACGGCCCATACCAGCACAAAGACACAGAGAAGGTCAGAGCCATGGCCCATACCAGCACAAAGACACTGAGAAGGTCAGCGCCACGGCCCATACCAGCACAAAGACACAGAGAAGGTCAGAGCCATGGCCCATACCAGCCCAAAGACACTGAGAAGGTCAGAGCCACGGCCCATACCAGCACAAAGACACAGAGAAGGTCAGAGCCATGGCCCATACCAGCCCAAAGACACTGAGAAGGTCAGAGCCACGGCCCATACCAGCACAAAGACACTGAGAAGGTCAGAGCCACGGCCCATACCAGCACAAAGACACATGAAGATCAGAGCCACGACCCATACCAGCACAAAGACACTGAGAAGGTCAGAGCCACGGCCCATACCAGCACAAAGACACTGAGAAGGTCAGAGCCACAGCCCATACCAGCACAAAGACACATGAAGATCAGAGCCACGACCCATACCAGCACAAAGACACAGAGAAGGTCAGAGCCACGGCCCATACCAGCACAAAGACACTGAGAAGGTCAGAGCCACAGCATTGGAGAATTGGAGGGGGTACGGTTTCTGCATGAAACATTGCCTGGTTTTTGAAGCAGTAAATCAAAATAAAGTCATAGAATTTGTTTGCAGGAATGATATAAGTCGGCATGTTGGCAGCGGTGTCCGTTACAACTGGGACCCTGCAGATTTAGAAACACAGACCATTGCAGTGTTTGATGGGGTCTACTACTCAGCAGCAAGGCTCGAACCACTCCCCCTTCATTCAGTCCAGCCAATCAGTGCAGCTCCTAGTCCTTGCATACACAAGATTTTACATTTACAGCTCCACCGGAATGAGATCATTGCACAGCATTTCAATGCAGGACCTGCATGGTCCTACCCTGTGTGCAAGAGAGTGAAGAGGAGTACCTGCAGGAGCCTGGCCAGGTTCTGCTCCTCCAGCGCTGTGGTCATACTGGAGCTGTACTCCGCAAGGCTCTGGAGCCGTTCTCTGGCCAGTTGAACCCTCCGCTCAGCATCAGATACACCAGCGGCAGGAGTCTCCTGAAATGGACGAGTCTGGACAGGGTTTACCAAACACATCGATCAACAATAGGAAGTGACATCACCGACACGGTCGCTTTTGTATCCCCTCTCAAGATGAAGTCACAGGTAGAGGAAATAATTTTCATACTGGCCAATCGTGTTATGTTATCTTTGAGAAGGCCGCCAGGACAGAAGAGAGCTAGAAACAAGGGAGTACAAAGCATGATTCGGAGCTGGGAGAGAGAAAAGGAAAGAGATTTTACTAGCATCCACCAGGGGTCATTAAAGTGACAAGCCAGCAGAACACAGGGTAGCTCTGCCCTGTCAAAGGCTACATTTACCTTTGCATGTGCAGCCTGCCGACTCGCTTGCATGTGCCTGCTTTTACAACACTGTTACATCGCTATCTATCGATGAACAATGAATTAAACAGACAGAAACCTACGGGAAGAGGGAAAGTGTTGTTCCAGATTCTGCAAACACTCTCTAATAGCCTGGAGTGCAGGACTTTCAAGAGTGCCCAGATTTCCCAATTGGTGCTACCTTTCCTTACATTAGATAAGAAGGTCCCAGATTAGTGGCAGTGGATTGAAGTGTCTCTGAGCAGTGCACTGTACCTCAGGTGTCGTCCCCTCCAGTTCTCGGAGCTCCTGTTTCAGTGCTGTCATCTCATCCTGGATCCCCTGCAGGCCTCGCAATGCTCTCTCCTGGGAAGACACAAGCAGACACCTGCCAAACCCTGCTGTCCTGGCACTGGAACGGCATGACTGCAGTAAACAGTGTGCCTGACCGCGTTCTCGGAAATTAGTATCTCAAGTCCAACCGGGGGGTGTAAATGATAATTATAGCAGGCAGTAGCTGAACAACAACAAAGCATCCCCGGGTGGGGGCATCATGTAAGAGTAATGACATCTCAGATGGAGTGGATTTTAAACATGCAGGCAAACGGTAACGGAACTTGAGAATGGAACTTCATTGAGAAAATTGTTTTTGTATGGAAGGGTTTATTCAAAAGTTGCTTTTGGAATTCAGAAAAACAATGATATCTGATATGACTAGTCAATTTGTATTGTTCACAAAGTCTGTTGGACACTGTTTTTATCAGCCTTCCAGAGCAGTTTAGTAGACCTGAGTTAACAGTACAGGTATGACGCTGATCTCTAGATCTGATTAGTTAGTATACCAGAACCCTAACATCAAGGAAGAAGGTAACAGAAAGGGCATCCTCAGTTTCGTTACCTCTCTGGTTTCCCACGCGTCCTCTAGTGTCACCACACAGTCTTCCTCCAGCAGCCTCGGCCTACAGGCCCTGCACACCAGCCTCTGAGTCCTCTCGCAGAAGAACAGCCTCCAGTTGGCACCGTGGTCCCTGCACTCAGCCTGCCCGACATGCCTGTCCACAGCGTCCTGCAGAGCAGGGTTTACAGGCAGGTACTCAACGGCGCTGGCCCAGTCTGGACTTGGGAGCTCCACGCTGAAGAGACACCTGGGGCAGTCCAGTGTGCAGGACAAGGGGGCCAGCGCCCGGCGTCTGGGGGGTTTCTGTGAGTCCGCAGCCACTCGGAGTACACAGCTCCGGCACAGACTATGTGAGCAGGGCAGGAGCAGCGGGACATGGTAGAGACGCTGGCAGGCAGGACAGTTCAAGTCGTCTTCTTCCTCCTCAGCCATGGTGCAGGCAGGTTACAGAGCAGCCACGGGCAGGCAGTGTGTCAGAGCTTCATTTTCAAACACACGCGGGAATGATGAGGATGGGCATTCAGTCTTCAAGTTCAAATCTTGAGCTACAAACTTCACTCTGGTTTGAGTCAGGCTAGGCACCTGTAAATGCTGTTGTACTTTTAAGACAGTCAGCTTTCTGGTGTAATTCAATTCCCTGATAAAAACAGAACAAACAACGAGAGGACAATATCAGTGTAGAATATTCCTGCTCCTGATTTCTGACATGCTTTGACTGACCTAAGATTTTTTACTTATCTTTTTGAAGATTGGCTGCATCACTGAATGACTGTAGGTTTATAATGGCGAGATTTAGATGTGCTATATACAGCATCTCAAGCCAAAATTATCACATGCCTTTAAATATTGAAGTTGCAAATTGTGCATGTTCTTTCAAGTTGAACATTAATATTTGACATCACTGTGAATGGTGGGGTCTTGCTAGTATTGTGGTTAACCAGAACTACAGAATAGAATCATCATTTAGTAAGGTGACCTGACTGCTTTGTTATAGGAAGCATGTATTTATTTATTTAATTTGTTTTTTGCAGTCCAAAGAGTCTTTTAAAGTTTGATGCAGCATAAATAACAAAAAAGTAAAATATAGAGACAAATCATATCTTATATTTATAGCACCGGATATATCACCTTGACACACCCTTTCTATTAGCAGAACAAACCAATCTGAACATACTGTATCGCCGAGCACAATGGAGACCCCATGCCTTATTTACGAGCTTAAACTCACGAGTTAAAGTTTAATATCCAAAACTGTTCTGGACTATTATTAAAAAATGTGAATAGCGCACCGAGATTCAAAACATTACTGAAACATGGAAAGTAAACCAGCTGCTTGCATGCATTAGTTTGAATCAACTTGACAAGCTCTGACTACAACCCAAGAGACAGAAAGTGGCTTTTGTTTTACTTACTGTGCTGTTGTAATAGCATGTGCTGATGTGTAGAGCTGGGTGCTAGTCTTCTCCAATGAAGACAGGCGCCATGATGTCGTGTTTAGAGCAAATCACAGCCGCTTCTGACTGCACACTTTTCACAATGTTCTTGAGCTTTGCTTTCTTTTTTTTTTTGACTCCTTTTGCTTTAGTTTTTATTATCTTGAAAGGCCACAGCCGGTCAAATACAAAGCCTTCAATGTTAAAAAAAACAGAGCAAGGGAAAGAGGAAGTTTTATGGCCTAGTCCTTACTTTGTGTTGCCATGGAGATCTTCCACATGGTACCCCACAAAGATGATTTCATCTGCAGGGATTGGAGGGGTTTTAAAGAGGCAGAGCCCTGAATGACTCCTGGGGTCTGAGGCTGCGTTACTGAAAGCGTTCTGTCCTTTACTATTCTACCCTGTTTGAACTGCAGCTTATTACAAAACAACCCTTCTACTGTACATTCATGTGCACTTTCCAACAGGTACAGTCATCAAGAGGTATCCTGATCCACCATCACAACACTTTAGTATTGAAAATCAAGAAGCAAAAAAAAAAAAAAGATGTAGTCTTTACGGAATACAACTGAAACCATGCATTTGCATATTATTATTCATAGTACTGTAATATATGCATTGAAAAAGCAAGAACATTCTGCCATTTCTCATCATTAACCAAATTCAGAGCACCAAGGTCTAGCATTAGGGTATCAGAGAGCCAGTCAGAGTTCCTGGCCTGAGGAATAACAAGGAAACATATGGTATCCATTGAGCTTCTGAAAAGCTGTGTCTGCTTCAGCTCAGAAAGCAAGCTGGTTGTCATGCCATCAGCTTTCTAAGGCCTAATGACATGTACTGTTTCTATGATTCACTATCTTCTGGGGAAAATGACCCTCTTAATTGATTAACAACCTTCATAAGCATGTACCCCGCTAGTTCTTCTGCTGATAATGCTAAAATAAGAGGGAGTGCATTGAATTTGTTTGCCAGTGATCTGGGTTACTGGCTGTCTGTGTACGCAGTAAGAGCTGACCTGTATTACTGCAGATCCCTTGTAAACTAATAATCCTGGTGCCTCCCAGTTTCAATAGCACTGATGGAGATCTCAGCGATGATGCTGGGCAGAGCTGGGGTTTGCTGCTTTTCCATTAGTCCTGCTAGTGCAGAGACTTGGTGTTGGACAAGGAGCTGGTAAAGTAGGTCCAAGAAAAAAAAAGGTCTATTGAAAATCTCTTTACTGTAAAGTTCTAAAATAGGTCTATTGAAAATCTCTTTACTGTAAAGTTCTAAAATAGGTCTATTGAAAATCTCTTTACTGTAAAGTTCTGAAGTCAGCATCGTCGGGTAGTTTTGATTCAATATTTAACTAAAAATGAATTGGTAAAAAAAATGGCCAAATTATTTGGTAGTTTAACTATATTACTATAAACCAAAAAAGAAACAGTGAAGACAATTCCTCCAATCTGATAAACATACAAAGGATATTTAACAGCAAACATGAAGTGGCTTCAGGATGGTGATGGCACTCAGTTTCACCCGCATGAATTCCATGATACATGAGATATGCAGGCACTGCAGTCGTGTTTTGACAGTCAGAAAAAAATGTTTTGCTAAAAATAAAAAATTAGGCTGTTTAAAGATGTTCCAGATCAGGACTGGGTGACAGATGATCCTAGAGATCTGGATCCAAATCAAGGACTCTGACCACTATGTTCCAGGTTTGATCCCTTTTGTTTTTAATGGGATTTCCATTGTAGCCCCAGTGTATGATTACCATTAGCAGATCACAACATTACCAGCAATGGAAATGGATTTGGGACATCTATTGTAAAATGTACAGTCCTGATATGGTATACTGTATGGTGACATTCCACCAGTGGTATATTCCATTGTGCTACCATTGCCTCCAGTGAGTATCATAAGCTACAGTCATTCTTACTTTGTGTGGAGTAGCATCTAATGGACTTGTTCAGTGGCATTATGGAGGATTTACAGTGATATTGCTACAAGGGAAACGGCAAAATCACCATACAGGTACTTTGCATGGTCAATCAGCACATTACATCTGCATAGACCCAGCCTGCTGCTGACCACTCAGCACATTACACCTGCATTCTGTATTAGACCCAGCCTCCTGCTGGACACTCAGCACATTACACCTGCATTCTGTATTAGACCAAGCCTCCTGCTGGACACTCAGCACATTACACCTGCATTCTGTATTAGACCCAGCCTCCTGCTGGACACTCAGCACATTACACCTGCATTCCGTATTAGACCCAGCCTCCTGCTGGACACTCAGCACATTACACCTGCATTCTGTATTAGACCAAGCCTCCTGCTGGACACTCAGCACATTACGCCTGCATTCTGTATTAGACCAAGCCTCCTGCTGGACACTCAGCACATTACACCTGCATTCTGTATTAGACCAAGCCTCCTGCTGGACACTCAGCACATTACACCTGCATTCTGTATTAGACCAAGCCTCCTGCTGGACACTCAGCACATTACACCTGCATTCTGTATTAGACCAAGCCTCCTGCTGGACACTCAGCACATTACACCTGCATTCTGTATTAGACCAAGCCTCCTGCTGGACACTCAGCACATTACACCTGCATTCTGTATTAGACCCAGCCTCCTGCTGGACATTCAGCACATTACATCTGCATTCTGTATTAGACCCAGCCTCCTGCTGGACACTCAGCACATTACACCTGCATTCTGTATTAGACCAAGCCTCCTGCTGGACATTCAGCACATTACATCTGCATTCTGTATTAGACCCAGCCTCCTGCTGGACACTCAGCACATTACACCTGCATTCTGTATTAGACCAAGCCTCCTGCTGGACACTCAGCACATTACACCTGCATTCTGTATTAGACCAAGCCTCCTGCTGGACACTCAGCACATTACACCTGCATTCTGTATTAGACCCAGCCTCCTGCTGGACATTCAGCACATTACATCTGCATTCTGTATTAGACCCAGCCTCCTGCTGGACACTCAGCACATTACATCTGCATTCTGTATTAGACCAAGCCTCCTGCTGGACATTCAGCACATTACATCTGCATTCTGTATTAGACCCAGCCTCCTGCTGGACACTCAGCACATTACACCTGCATTCTGTATTAGACCAAGCCTCCTGCTGGACATTCAGCACATTACATCTGCATTCTGTATTAGACCCAGCCTCCTGCTGGACACTCAGCGCATTACACCTGCATTCTGTATTAGACCAAGCCTCCTGCTGGACATTCAGCACATTACATCTGCATTCTGTATTAGACCCAGCCTCCTGCTGGACACTCAGCACATTACACCTGCATTCTGTATTAGACCAAGCCTCCTGCTGGACACTCAGCACATTACACCTGCATTCTGTATTAGACCCAGCCTCCTGCTGGACACTCAACACATTACACCTGCATTCTGTATTAGACCCAGCCTCCTGCTGGACACTCAACACATTACACCTGCATTCTGTATTAGACCCAGCCTCCTGCTGGACACTCAACACATTACACCTGCATTCTGTATTAGACCAAGCCTCCTGCTGGACACTCAGCACATTACACCTGCATTCTGTATTAGACCAAGCCTCCTGCTGGACACTCAGCACATTACACCTGCATTCTGTATTAGACCAAGCCTACTGCTGGACACTCAGCACATTACACCTGCATTCTGTATTAGATCAAGCCTCCTGCTGGACACTCAACACATTACGCCTGCATTCTGTATTAGACCAAGCCTCCTGCTGGACACTCAACACATTACACCTGCATTCTGTATTAGACCAAGCCTCCTGCTGGACACTCAGCACATTACACCTGCATTCTGTATTAGATCAAGCCTCCTGCTGGACTCTCAGCACATTACACCTGCATTCTGTATTAGACCAAGCCTCCTGCTGGACACTCAGCACATTACACCTGCATTCTGTATTAGACCAAGCCTCCTGCTGGACACTCAACACACTACACCTGCATTCTGTATTAGACCAAGCCTACTGCTGGACACTCAGCACATTACACCTGCATTCTGTATTAGATCAAGCCTCCTGCTGGACACTCAGCACATTACACCTGAATTCTGTATTAGACCCAGCCTCCTGCTGGACCCTCAGCACATTACACCTGCATTCTGTATTAGACCAAGCCTCCTGCTGGACACTCAGCACATTACATCTGCATTCTGTATTAGACCCAGCCTCCTGCTGGACACTCAACACATTACACCTGCATTCTGTATTAGACCCAGCCTCCTGCTGGACACTCAGCACATTACACCTGCATTCTGTATTAGACCCAGCCTCCTGCTGGACCCTCAGCACATTACACCTGCATTCTGTATTAGACCAAGCCTCCTGCTGGAGACTCAGCACATTACACCTGCATTCTGTATTAGACCAAGCCTCCTGCTGGACACTCAACACATTACACCTGCATTCTGTATTAGGCCAAGCCTCCTGCTGGACACTCAGCACATTACACCTGCATTCTGTATTAGACCAAGCCTCCTGCTGGACACTCAACACATTATACCTGCATTCTGTATTAGACCAAGCCTCCTGCTGGACACTCAACACATTACACAGTCATATTACTCGCAATTAGGAAGTATTGGTGAAAGTATCTCGAGTAATCACAGCATGCAAGAGTGCAGCCTAGCGGTTCAATGCTGCCACAAGAGTCTTTAGTTTAAGAGAAAGTTAGATGCAAGTTTGTATGGGCACATCATTAGCCACATCGGCAAAGGCATTGTGCTTCTCCTTGCACTTGATACCTCTGTGTGAACATGGCCCGGGATAAAGGGACTGTGTAACAGGTCCGCTCCTATACTGCTTAAAAAAGCAAATCCATCTCAAATTAAGAGATAAACAATGATAATACTTATATATGCAACTATTTGACACCTAAGTATGCACTGTGAATTGCACAGTCTCCAATTGTAACAAGCAGGGTCATTGAATCACACTGCATCTCTAACAAACAGAGTCACTGAATCACACTGCATCTCTGTAACAAGCCAATGCATAAATACATGTTTTAGCATGTCTAAGTAGGCTGAAGGTTAGCAAACTTTTATTGACAATTATACAATGTCAGCAATCGTCCTGCCATTCATTTCAATTGGCGATGTGCCATCACGAGATATTACTGTTGTTCTCCTGTTTTTCAAAATGAGCTCAAAGCCATTGTATGATCACAAAATCGCACTCCCATTGTTGTATATCGCCTCTTCTATATATCGAGATGTGGGATATCCCAAAACAACCCACACCCTGGAGTACTATATTGTTTGAGTCCAAAAGGAAAATGTATCTGCTAGTGCCTTTATCAGTGTTGAAGACACTTGCCAAAATGCCTGGCTTAGTTTCTTTTAAGTTGTAACAAAACAATTTTTATTAAGATATTAATAGTTATGGATGAGTGATAAACAAAGCAAAGTATCATTGATACAGGACCTATCCAGACTGGGTTACTGAGTAATTAAAGGGGTGCTAACCTTGGTGTGATACTGGGTTATTGAGTAATTAAATGGGTGCTAACATTGTTTTGATCCTGGGTTATTGAGTAATTAAAGGGGTGCTAACATTGTGATCCTGGGTTATTGAGTAATTAAAGGGGTGCTAACATTGTTTTGATCCTGGGTTATTGAGTAATTAAAGGGGTGCTAACATTGTGATCCTGGGTTATTGAGTAATTAAAGGGGTGCTAACATTGTTTTGATCCTGGGTTATTGAGTAATTAAAGGGGTGCTAACATTGGGATCCTGGGTTACTGAGTAATTAAAGGGGTGCTAACATTGGTGTGATCCTGGGTGTGGCATAGCAAGAGCCCTGACTGTAAACAGTGTGGGTGTTTTGTATGTGTTTTGGTGGTGGTTGGCAGGGAAGGGGTTAATTCCTGTCCCTGCCAAAAACATGTGAGAATGTGGCTGCACCCTAATACTTGGTGCTGATTGGGAGCAGCCACATCCTATAAAAAGAGAGTCCAGGGCGCCTTCAGAGCGAGACTGCCAGGGAGCTGGAACCGGAGAAAACATGCTGGGTTTTTGTGGCTGGTAAAGCTCTTTGCTGTCTGGTATAATTTAGAACTGGAATGTTTAGTTAGCACTCCTGGAAGGAGTTTGGTTTTGTTTATTTTGTTTTTGGGTTTAAAATAAACAGACATACCCGGTTTAAAAACCTCCCTGTTCTTGTGGAGTACAGTTCCTTTTACACAAAAAGACAAGTGAAGAGGGTCCTGCATTTGGCAAGAACACTCTGGTTTGTCACACTGGGTTACTGAGTAATTAAAGGGGTGCTAGCCTTGGTGTGATCCTGGGTTACTGAGTAATTAAAGCCTGATCTAGGCAGGGTCTTGGTGGTGCCATACACCTTCCACTTCTTAATAATCGTCTTGACCATGCTCCAAGGGATATTCAAGGCCTTTGATATGTTTTTATACCCATCCCCTGATCTTTTCAACAACTATGTCTTATTGTATTACCTGTATTACCTGTACTGTAACACTTGAAATGTATTTGCTTACAATTGTAAGTCGCCCTGGATAAGGGCGTCTGCTAAGAAATAAATAAATAAATAATAATAATAATAATAATATGTCCCGGAGTTCTTTTGAAAGCGCCTTGGTGCTCATGGTTGAGTCTTTGCTTTGAAATGTACTACCCAGCAGAGGGAACCTACAGGAACTGCTGAATTTATCCTGAAATCATGTGAATCACTACAATTTCACAGGTGGAGGCCACTTAACTTGGTGTGTGATTTTGAAGGTGATTGGTTACACCTGAGTTAAGGAGGCTGTGTGGCTCAGTGGTTAAAGAAACGGGCTAATAACCAGGAGGTCCCCGCTTCAAATCGCACCTCAGCCACTGAGTCATTGTGTGACCCCGAGCAAGTCACTTAACCTGCTTGAGCAATATGAAAATGTTTGTAATATTAATATACTCTGTGTGCAATACATTCTGCAATGATATTATATATGTGCCTTATATTTTAATTGGTCAAAAAGCTGTATTTGTGATAGCTGTTTTGAGAAGAAAAAAAATTAAAATTTTTGTATTCTATTGGTGCATCACACTGAGCGCAGGACATTTCCAAGAGCTGGCTGGCACCTCGGAGTCTGTGTCCTGTCAAACATTAACCGGGAGCGGTTTCTCTTTGTCTTTTCGTATGCGTTTAACCCTGAATGGAGAGGAGGGGGTCGCTGCTCCAAATCAATGCGTGTGCAGTTTTCTGTTCTGGGAGAAACATTTACAAAGTCTCTTCTGTACTGTATGGTCGTTGTTTTATTATGTTGAGGAAGTTCGTGGTGGCGGTGATAAGAAGTTTTGACTAATCCCTGTCTTTCAGACGTGTGTCTGTGTGACTGTGTCGTAGCTTCGCTGTGGGAGGAGGGAGGGAATGTCACACACAGGAAGGTCGAAGACTAATTTGGGGATTGATGATAAGATTACATCTTTCTCTTTTCTCAAGGACACAGCTTACTCTTTTCCAGTCCCTCGCAGTATAAATGGAAATCAGACCTGGAAGTGGGAATGACTGCTCGGTGATTCGGGGAGCAGGTTATGGAGTTAAGCAGTAAGTGTCGATGGTTTCTTTCTTCTTTTTATACATATGTAGAGGGTGTGACTGCAGCTTTGGTCCCTATTCACGAAGTTTTAACTGTATTTATTATTAACTTTGCAGTTTAAAATCATATTTAAGTATTTAAAATGTATCTAAATCCTTTTTGATATTCATGAAACTATATTCTGTTCCGGAGATATCCTCTTTAACAACATCAGACTTGATTTAATTTGTTAAATCAATCTCTAAATAACTTTAATGCTGTAAGAGCTCTGTGAACAGTTACGATATCACAGTTGTACAATTCAGTACGGTACGCTTTGCATGACTTTGCCCGATTTGTAAAATTGCTTCTTGCACGAATGAACAATTTCTACAGCAGGGGTTGCGGTTTAGGCTACTCAATAGAAGTGCAATGCATTTGTTTTTGTGAATATACGTGTATGTGTATTTAAAAGTTTGCTCATGCCAAGTTCGAGTGTGGGAATAATTCACTGAGTGTCTCTTGGTGTGCTACAGAGAGAGAGAGAGAACTTGACCTATCTAGATGCGGTGCCGGTAATGGGCAAGCACACCCAGCACCCGAACCTGACACAGGTGTGTTGAGTGCAGAATATGAAGCGAGTGCTCAATGAGTGTTCTTTCTCGAGCCACACAGGTGCAATGACGAGAGAGGAGTTCGAGCTGTACAGCGCATGAGTCTCTGTCGGGTTTTACTTGTCCGAGTGGAAGATGTTTTTTTGTTGTTGTTTTTGCTGCAAACCTGTCTGTTCACTTTCAGTTTCTAAGACCGTTCCATTTAGCTAATAGAACAGCAAGCTGGGCGGTGCCACTATAATCAAAGATCAGCAATCGAACCCCGATGGGGCTTTTCAAAGCCTTGATGACGATTTAAATAAAAGCTGCTGTTGTATTCTTCACTGAATTGTCACCCGCATTCCTTCAACATATTTGATTTACTTGCTGACTTCCAAAAAACATTGTTCAACGCATCAGTTGACACGAATGCAATAATATCACGTGTTGGAACAGAATTGTTCTTCTGAAACACGAACACTTTCAGCTGAGCTGTAATCCATCACTGTGGACATAAACCTTAGGAGGGTTATACAAGCAAGGCTTTGAAGAGCTCTCGCTCACCTCTTCGGGTCCTGATCATTGTTTAGTTTCACGTGGACTCTGTGAAGTCTCCTGATCATTGTTTAGTTTCACGTGGACTCTGTGAAGTCTCCTGATCATTGTTTAGTTTCACGTGGACTCTGAAGTCTCCTGATCCTTGTTTAGTTTCACGTGGACTCTGAAGTCTCCTGATCATTGTTTAGTTTCACGTGGACTCTGTGAAGTCTCCTGATCATTGTTTAGTTTCACGTGGACTCTGAAGTCTCCTGATCCTTGTTTAGTTTCACGTGGACTCTGAAGTCTCCTGATCATTGTTTAGTTTCACGTGGACTCTGTGAAGTCTCCTGATCATTGTTTAGTTTCACGTGGACTCTGAAGTCTCCTGATCCTTGTTTAGTTTCACGTGGACTCTGAAGTCTCCTGATCATTGTTTAGTTTCACGTGGACTCTGTGAAGTCTCCTGATCATTGTTTAGTTTCACGTAGACTCTGTGAAGTCTCCTGATCATTGTTTAGTTTCACGTGGACTCTGTGAAGTTTATGGATTCTGACACCACTCATACTTCCTGGCAAACCCGCTACAGCCCGAGAAGGTAATGAATGTGCCAGGCTCCTAGTTCACTGAAGATACTGGCAAGACTTGACCTAAGCATATCAGAACTGGCCGGGATAACTTTTGGAGCCAGATCTCTAAAATGTGAAAACCAACACACTATAACACTAACACAGCTAGTATTAAAGTCCTGCTGGTATGCATTTCAACAATGTAAACTATAATTGATGTTAGCATTGTTAACCCCATGTTCTTGTATGTGCTGATTCCCCCACACTCTCACTGCGTGTTTACGCTGCGCACCTCCAATGCTTCCCATAGACCCGTGTAGATTCAGAGGAATGGTAGAGCATTGATTTTCTCTTCCTAGTCACTGTCACGGCAGTACCTGGCAACACGCACTTCCTTTGTACCTGGCAGTGGGAACAAACACAGCTGAGTTTGGAAAGTAAAGCGTTGGATGGACTCTGAGGGGCGTGTTTTCAGGCTGTTTACCAGCCACTATACTGGGGAATCGGTCACTAATGAATTCATATCGATAGGTAAATATTGGAGTAGCATTGCAACCATAGCCGTAATGTACACAGGGGATGCACATGTCCCCCTCACTTTTTCAATGACAGCGGAATGTCCCCCTCACCTTTTCAATGATGGGGGACATTCACCTTTTCAATGACAGGACGAGGTGCCCTGCACGTTTTGTTTGTTTGCTTTTAGATCGGGGTCTCCCCCTCCGCCCCTGTGCAGATTGTTTTGTGTTTGTTTATTTTTATGTCGTGCGAAGCGCCGTATGTTATTGTTTTGTTTACTTTTTAAAAACGTGTTCTGGCAGAGGCGAGATTGGTGCTCGTCCTCTGCCAGGAATAATTAAACTCGTGCAGAAGGTGGCCATCTCCCGAATTAATGAAGTGATTAATTCTGTTGCTAATCGGGAGATGGTCACCTGAATATAAAAAGCCTGCAGCTCTCGGCATTCGGGGTGGGTGTTTGAGGAGCGGAGAGAGCGAGAGTGGAGAGAACTGAGAGAGAGAAACAGTAAGACAGATAGGAACAGTGAAGGCGATAGCCCAGCCTGACCTATTCCGTGTGTGTATTTTTTTTGTGTTCGTGATTTTGTTTATGTTTAAACCTTTTATTTCGCTCGGTGAGCAAAGCGTGTTTTTTGTTTAAATATTTTATTTATGTTGTTGTGCTGAATAAAAACGGCACAGCCTTTACCTGCAGTACTTCCCTGGTGTCAGTTTTCCTTCCTGCGTCTGCCTGACGTCAGACCACTCAGTCACCCTGTCACACCCCCTCACCTTTTCAATGACGGGGGAATGTCCCCCTCACCTTTTCAATGATGGGGGACATTCACCTTTTCAGTGACGGTGGAATGTCCCCCTCACCTTTTCAATGACAGGGGAATGTCCCCCTCACCTTTTCAATGACGGGGGAATGTCCCCCTTCACCTTTTCAATGACAGGGGAATGTCCCCTCACCTTTTCAATGACGGGGAATGTCCCCTCACCTTTTCAATGACGGGGAATGTCCCCTCACCTTTTCAATGACAAGGGAATGTCCCCTCACCTTTTCAATGACGGTAGAATGTCCCCTCACCTTTTCAGTGACAGGGGAATGTCCCCTCACCTTTTCAATGACGGTGGAATGTCCCCTCACCTTTTCAATGACAGGGAATGTCCCCTCACCTTTTCAATGACGGGGAATGTCCCCTCACCTTTTCAATGACGGGGAATGTCCCCTCACCTTTTCAATGACGGGGAATGTCCCCTCACCTTTTTCAATGACAGGGGAATGTCCCCCTCACCTTTTCAATGACGGTGGAATGTCCCCCTCACCTTTTCAATGACAGGGGAATGTCCCCCTCACCTTTTCAATGATGGGGGACATTCACCTTTTCAATGACGGTGGAATGTCCCCCTCACCTTTTCAATGACAGGGGAATGTCCCCCTCACCTTTTCAATGACGGGGGAATGTCCCCTCACCTTTTCAATGATGGGGACATTCACCTTTTCAATGACGGGGAATGTCCCCTCACCTTTTCAATGATGGGGGACATTCACCTTTTCAATGACAGGGGAATGTCCCCCTCACCTTTTCAATGACGGTGGAATGTCCCCCTCACCTTTTCAATGATGGGGGACATTCACCTTTTCAATGATGGGGGAATGTCCCCCTCACCTTTTCAATGACAGGGGAATGTCCCCTCACCTTTTCAATGACGGGGAATGTCCCTCACCTTTTCAATGACGGTGGAATGTCCCCCTCACCTTTTCAATGACAGGGGAATGTCCCCCTCACCTTTTCAATGACGGTGGAATGTCCCCCTCACCTTTTCAATGACGGTGGAATGTCCCCTCACCTTTTCAATGATGGGGACATTCACCTTTTCAATGATGGGGAATGTCCCCTCACCTTTTCAATGACAGGGGAATGTCCCCTCACCTTTTCAATGATGGGGAATGTCCCCTCACCTTTTCAATGACAGGGGAATGTCCCCTCACCTTTTCAATGATGGGGAATGTCCCCTCACCTTTTCAATGATGGGGAATGTCCCCTCACCTTTTCAATGACGGGGAATGTCCCCTCACCTTTTCAATGACAGGGGAATGTCCCCTCACCTTTTCAATGATGGGGAATGTCCCCTCACCTTTTCAATGACGGGGAATGTCCCCTCACCTTTTCAATGACAGGGGAATGTCCCCCTCACCTTGCTGGAGGACCAAAACTTTTTGTGATGTATTGAAGTGCTGCTAGTTTTCCGGAGATTGTTATGTCATTAAGATGTGCCAGAGGCATACATAGCTCGACGCCTCACAATATATACCCCTGTTCCTTGTTATTAAACAAGTTAAGACTGTACGCCTTTCTTGTCTGAATTATATATATATATATATATATATATATATATATATATATATATATATATATATATATATATATATATATATCCTGGAGCTGCACAGACCTTAACTAGGGAAACTGACGAATGAGAAATGAACATACGTGGCTCGTAGTTTAAAGAGTCCAGCTGACAAATGTGTACAGAGCCTGCGATCATAGTAATGTTGGGGAAAAATGGCAAACAGATGGACAAACATAGAGGACGATGCGCTACGTTGCTGTGTCCAAAACACAGGAACATGGTTTGATTTGTAATTCAATTGAAATTGAAACAGTAAACCTAAAACAGCTAAATGACCTTTGTGTCTTGTGCAAATAAATATAGACATTAATACAAACTAAATAAATTACCAATAATATTTTACATGATTATTATACCAAATTATATTGCTGATTCTAAATTATTTTGCGTGTTTAAATACATGGCACAGACTCTCGCATCTCTATTTATAAATGTTCCAAAAAATCACTCTTGGTCACATTTTACTCAACTTTTTAACTAATAAATAAACAATTACCATAACGAACATTATCATATATAATCATAGTAAAGTTGAGTGAATGAGTTGGCTGGTCCTTAATAAAATATGAAAATGAATGAACCATTTAGAAAATGAGGCCATTTTGCCCATCTGAGGTCCCCGGTTCAAATCCCACCTCAGCCACTGACTCACTATGTGACCCTGAGCAAGTCACTTAACCTCCTTGTGCTCCGTCTTTCGGGTGAGATGTAGTTGCAAGTGACTCTGCAGCTGATGCATAGCTCACACACCCTAGTCTTTGTAAGTCGTCTTGGATAAAGGCGTCTGCTAAATAAACAAATAATAATAATAATAATAATAATAATAATAATAATAATAGTAGCTGACTGACTCTCTATCTTTGTAAAGTCGGTCTTAAAGGATCCCAGTGATTTGTGCCTCAACCACATGACTAGGTAACCCATTCCATCCCCTCCCCACTCTGTGTGGAGATGTGTCTCCTTCATCAACATGACTAGGTAACCCATTCCATCCTCTCACCGCTCTGTGTGGAGATGTGTCTCCTTCATCAGTATGACTAGGTAACCCATTCCATCCCCTCCCCACTCTGTGTGGAGATGTGTCTCCTTCATCAATATGACTAGGTAACCCATTCCATCCTCTCACCGCTCTGTGTGGAGATGTGTCTCCTTCATCAATATGACTAGGTAACCCATTCCATCCTCTCACCGCTCTGTGTGGAGATGTGTCTCCTTCATCAATATGACTAGGTAACCCATTCCATCCCCTCCCCACTCTGTGTGGAGATGTGTCTCCTTCATCAACATGACTAGGTAACCCATTCCATCCCCTCCCCACTCTGTGTGGAGATGTGTCTCCTTCATCAACATGACTAGGTAACCCATTCCATCCCCTCCCCACTCTGTGTGGAGATGTGTCTCCTTCATCAACATGACTAGGTAACCCATTCCATCCTCTCACCGCTCTGTGTGGAGATGTGTCTCCTTCATCAATATGACTAGGTAACCCATTCCATCCCCTCCCCACTCTGTGTGGAGATGTGTCTCCTTCAGCAACATGACTAGGTAACCCATTCCATCTCCTCCCCACTCTGTGTGGAGATGTGTCTCCTCCCCTCTGTCCTGTGGTCCTGGTTTCTATGCTGTGTTTACAGTATTGGTTCAGGTTAACTCTGTCAACTCCAGTTCGATTTTAAACACTTCAATCATGCTCCCTCCTTTTCTTTTCTTGCAGGACTTCTGCTGCTAGCAGCGATTCTGTTCCAAGCGCGAGAGATGCAGACGAGCCCCATTAACTTTGTATGTAAACCTCGTGCCATGGAGGAGCAAATTGAAAGGACGAAAGGCTTCCAGGATGCCTTGGTAAGATGAGGCAGCGAGCAGATTGCAGCTCTACTGGCAGGGGCCTCTTTGAGCTTCACAGCTTTACTGGCCTTCAGAAAACAATTGCGCTAATGATGATTTGGAGTTAATAGCTTTGAGAATCCAGCCCATAATGTTGTTGAAAAGAAACTTTAAAGTAATTTTCAAATAATCTTTACAAAAGCTAAAAAGGCAATGTTATGATTTTTTTGTATGCCTATTAGTCTATAACATGTACAGTGAATGGCTTAAATACCAATCAATAGACCTGATTGGTTTGCAATTCCTAATTACAGTACAGCAAGCTGAGTCCCCTAGACTGCACTGACTTCTAGCCCAGTCTGTGCAGGATGATTCTGAGTGGTCCTGACCCTCTGACGTAACTCTGGCTGTGTCCCTGACCCCCTGATGTAACTCTGGCTGTGTCCCTGACCCCCTGATGTAACTCTGGCTGTGTCCCTGACCCCCTGATGTAACTCTGGCTGTGTCCCTGACCCCCTGATGTAACTCTGGCTGTGGTCCTGACCCTCTGACGTAACTCTGGCTGTGTCCCTGACCCCCTGATGTAACTCTGGCTGTGTCCCTGACCCCCTGATGTAACTCTGGCTGTGGTCCTGACCCCCTGATGTAACTCTGGCTGTGGTCCTGACCCCCTGATGTAACTCTGGCTGTGGTCCTGACCCCCTGATGTAACTCTGGCTGTGTCCCTGACCCCTGATGTAACTCTGGCTGTGGTCCTGACCCCTGATGTAACTCTGGCTGTGGTCCTGACCCCTGATGTAACTCTGGCTGTGTCCCTGACCCCTGATGTAACTCTGGCTGTGTCCCTGACCCCTGATGTAACTCTGGCTGTGGTCCTGACCCCTGATGTAACTCTGGCTGTGGTCCTGACCCCTGATGTAACTCTGGCTGTGTCCCTGACCCCCTGATGTAACTCTGGCTGTGTCCCTGACCCCCTGATGTAACTCTGGCTGTGGTCCTGACCCCCTGATGTAACTCTGGCTGTGGTCCTGACCCCCTGATGTAACTCTGGCTGTGGTCCTGACCCACAGAGCCAGTGCGGAATTCCCTCCCTGCTCCCGCAGAAAGTCACGCTACCTAATGTGGGCTTCCAGATGATGCAGTGGGAACAGAAATCCGTAAGTAATTTGGGAGCAATGGGTTACGGAATTGATCCTATTGATTTTAAAGTAAAGCACTTTCCAGTGAAAGGTCCAGTCAATTAATTGTTCCAGTTTTGTGTTTGCTGACTGTCAGAGTGAAGTACAGAGGAATGAGATAATCTCTGCACTGACCATGCTCTTGGAGGCAGTGCAGGCAGCGAGGAGCGCACCTCAGTCCCACTGCGTTCACGCCCTGCTAGAGAGAGTTGTCCAGAACATCAAGAACATGGTCCTGATCCTGCACAGCCTGCCCCTGCCGGTGAGCATCACACAGAGCAAGCACAGCAGCACTGAGCAAGCACATCAGCACTGAGCAAGCACACCAGCACTGCCACAGCAGCACTGCGCAAGCACAGCAGCACTGCGCAAGCACAGCAGCACTGAGCCAGCACACCAGCACTGAGCCAGCACACCAGCACTGAGCAAGCACACCAGCACTGAACAAGCACACCAGCACTGAGCAAGCACACCCACACTGACCCACACACTGTGGAGCCTGCTGACCATGCATGTTACTGTACTGTGGTGTCAGTGACACAGAGTGCAGACTCTTTGTTGTAGAGGAAGCCCATTCCTGCCTGGCTCTCCAGCTCATGCTGGGAAGTGAGAACACTGCAGGACCCCGGCCACCTCCCCCCACCCCTCTCTCCCGCCCGCAAAGCACTGACCCTGGGGTCCCTGTTTCCACTCGCTCCTGAATAACAGGATATAATAATAATACTGACATCCATAGACATCACCCTGGATACTGAAAACAAAGCTCCTTCACAGTGCCCTCCGGTGTACAGTACATTACACTTAGTGTCCTACAGTATCTCCCAGGGCTTCAGATATCTCAGGTACGCCTGTATGTCTGATTGATTGATTTATTCTGGTTGCAGGCAGCCGGAGCCAGTGAAGAAACAGCACAGCTCCCTAAGAGCTCACTGACTAGCAGCCTGCACTGTGTACTGGCGCGCTACACCTCCCTGACCAGGGGCAAGCTGCAGAGCTTCACTAAAGAGACGGCCCCTGAGATCTGCAAAGGGCAGAGGAGGTGACTCCCTGCCTGCCCCAGCATTGGGGTGCAGTCCCACATTCCTGTGATTCCACAGACACTGCGATGTTTCATTGCCAAGGAGAGAAAGCCTGCTGCCAACTCCTTTCATGAAGCAACAATGGCCAAGCCTACAGCATCAACAATGCTAAATCGTGAGCTTATTGATGGAATGCATGATAGTATACACAATCAGATGCAGACAAACATGTTGAGGCTTATTGGGGTTCCTCCAGGACCAAGCGGAAGGGTGCCAGCAGGCAAGGGGTGTCAGATTGCACTGGGGTGTAAGAAGCAAGGGCCAGGAATGCCTGGCAGGGCAGGAGTGTGCAAGTTTGCAGTGTTGAAAGAGTGAAGCATACATGTGTAACCTTCCTCCCTCTGAAAACCTGCTCAGGGCTGTCTGTTCTGAGCTCAGGGCTGGTTCCATGTATTTATACGCTGCTGTGGAAAGACCACTCCAAAGAGGTGCTGTGTATCCTGGTGTTAACGCTGCATTCTGCTGATCTTAACCCTTTCCCAACTATGAACAGATATTGCCCATATTAATCGGTTAATCCAAGTACACCTAAAGGTGTCTGCTGAGTTTGTATCACCCTGTGTAGGAGCAGCACCAGGCTCTCTGTGTTTTATCACAATCTTTTGCTGAAGAATGACATACTGCCGTGTCTCTTTCTGTCTGTGTAAATAGGGGGGGTTTCAATACTCTTTACTGCAAAGTGTAAATTACTATTTTTATTTCACAAAATGAAACCTAAGCATGCTTTGAGCCAGAATACACTGGAGAGGTGAAATAGGGAGTGTGAGTGTATCAGATAGCCCGTGAATTAGGCTTAGAAACTGAGGACTTCCTGTATGCTAAAGTGGTAGTAGAATGAAAATGTATGTTTGCTAAAACGTGGTGTACTGTGCATGTAAGAGGTGTGCAGCTAATGAAAGAGCAGAACAGGTAAGAGTGAGGGGATTACTGTGCGAACTGCAATCTCTTTAAATACAGAACCGGGTTAATGAAAGAGCAGAACAGGTAAGAGTGAGGGGATTACTGTGCGAACTGCAATCTCTTTAAATACAGAACCGGGTTGATGAAAGAGCAGAACAGGTAAGAGTGAGGGGATTACTGTGCAAACTGCAATCTCTTTAAATACAGAACCGGGTTAATGAAAGAGCAGAACAGGTAAGAGTGAGTCAATTACTGTGCGAACTGCAATCTCTTTAAATACAGAACCGGGTTGATGAAAGAGCAGAACAGGTAAGAGTGAGGGGATTACTGTGCAAACTGCAATCTCTTTAAATACAGAACCGGGTTAATGAAAGAGCAGAACAGGTAAGAGTGAGTCGATTACTGTGCGAACTGCAATCTCTTTAAATACAGAACCGGGTTGATGAAAGAGCAGAACAGGTAAGAGTGAGGGGATTACTGTGCGAACTGCAATCTCTTTAAATACAGAACCGGGTTAATGAAAGAGCAGAACAGGTAAGAGTGAGGGGATTACTGTGCGAACTGCAATCTCTTTAAATACAGAACCGGGTTGATGAAAGAGCAGAACAGGTAAGAGTGAGGGGATTACTGTGCGAACTGCAATCTCTTTAAATACAGAACCGGGTTAATGAAAGAGCAGAACAGGTAAGAGTGAGGGGATTAAATTCTGTATAGTTGGTATAACATATAATATATTTATATTAAAAGGTTTAAGGGTTTGCTCCAGAATGTTATGAATAAGTCTGATTTTTGTAATGTATAATAATAATTTCTGTCATATTGTAAAAATTCAGCTGAAGTGCTCCAGTGACGGTGGACGGGTATTCTTCAGTTCTTTAGGATGCAATGTTTAGCAGCAGTCAGTAAAAACGATAGGATTCTTTTCTGTAATTTATTTCAAGGTAAAGATGAAAGTTCCCCTAAAATAATTTTGTTGAGGATCATTTCTTAATAGTAATCCAAAGATATAAGATACAATGTATTACCTTTGCCGAGAACCCTTGTCATGTGCTGCATTCCCACAGCTTATGTACTCCTGGTCCATTTTTACCGTCACAGTTTGAGTTTAGATTTGCTCTGTATAGTTTATATGGTGTATAATGGCAGTGGTTTATCATTTTGAATTGAATGGAGCGAAGCCTAGCATTGATGGAGCACATTTTAAAATTAGAATGTATATGTTTCCAAGCCTCTTGAGAGCTCTCCACAGTAATTATTTTATAATCTTGGTTAACTGTTAAGCTTATGTATTTAATGCCTTTCTGTGGCCATTGAAAGCAATAGTCCTTAAATATAGATGGAAACCAATCCTTTGAAATGGGTAGTGCTTGGGATTTGGATCAACCATATAACCTGACATAGCTACATTCTTCAATGGCTTTCATGAACCAAGGAAGGGAATTTGTTGAATGTATATGGGATGTACAGTATATTTGCATATGTTTCTGTGTGTGCACTGATGCAGCATTTCTGTACTATATTTTAAATGGGTTTTATTTATTTTAATCATGGCACAGTGTGGTTGCATTTGCATCGAATGATCCATTCGATTTGGGAAAATTTAAGAAAGTGTCACGAGACACAGATATAGAGGTGAAGCAACTACAACAGTAAATATTTCATTATAGACACTCCAATCCACCAGCTGCAAGTGCACCTTCCCAGCACAGTCCTCCCCTTTGTACTGCGATGCCCTCTGACCATTTTTTTTTTAAATGCTCTCTATATATAATTTTAAAAACGTAATAATAAAGGGTTTATTAGAGACTAAAGGTTTGGTCTTGATTTATTTATTGTATTACTACATTTACAGCAACTTGTTAATCATTTATTATTGGGGCTGTAACATAACATCAGAGGAGAGGACACCACAGGACACAATGTTAACTCAACCCAAGCGAAAAGCTACTGCACGTCCAGTCTGGAGCTCGGTATCCTATTTACAGCTTAGTATAAGTATTAACTTCTCAGCAATTGCTGTTTAGGGTTAGACAGACCAGCAGTAGTGATAAACGAGTTAGGCACACTTGTGATTTGTGACCTGTATGGAGATCGACACACCAGTTACTTCTGTTTTAGCGCAGTAAGAAAATATAGGCTGCCAGTAGATTGATAATAAAAAGGTAAATTGTTAATTTACCTTTGATTAGTAAACGCCTAAAAAAAGTTACATGACAAGCTACGTCACTTAAACCTGCTTCACCATTGGTTGACACCCTTATGACTAATCGGTCTTAGTCAGTCCTGGTCGGCAACCGCCGCACACAGACAGACTGATCACATCTGAAGGAAACTGCGTCTGAAAAAGATTCAACATGTTCAATCTTCAAATCTGAAGACATCCCGACTGAAATCTGCATAATCTTGGTTTTAAGGGCATGCACACTGATACGATTCATCCAAACTCTGTACGGCCAGTTGAGATGAGTCGGGACGGCTTGAGTCGGGCTGTGTGCGGCCACTTGATCAAATTCCTGAAGAGATTTATCCAATTCAAGTTATATCAGTACCCCGTTTTAAAATTTTCAGCTTTTTCTCCAGGCTCATGTACTAACAATTTCATTAAAGTTAGTACAACATCCATTGTGAACGCATCATGCTCTGCACCATCCACACTTTGTTTTGCCTTATTAAATATATGATCTTTGGCTAACAAGGCTGTTTTAATGAATGACTTTATTCTTGAAACAAACTTAGATTTTTTAACTTTAGTTGAGACATGGTTGAAGCAAGATGAAAATGTACCTCTGGTAGAGGCCTGTCCCACAGATTTCTCCTTCAGTCAGAAGACGCCACCAATGGGAAGAGGCGGTGGTATTGCAACCATTTTTGGTAATAATTTTAATCTTGTGAAAAAACAGATGGCTATACATCATTTGAAATACTATCTTTTAAGGTTCATGGCCAAACTTCTAGTCCTACTCATATTCATGGCCATACTCTAGACCTGGTTATTTCTCATGGTCTGCATATTCAGAACATGTCCATTACTGATATAGCAGTTTCTGACCACTCTGCTATTATCTTTGAAATTGTATTACCTGGCTCTATAGTTAAGCCGGTACGTTATGTTAAAACTAGATCTCTAAATTCATTAACATCTGATAAGTTCCTGGAAGCTTTGTCTGTTACAGTTTTTATTCAGTCAGGAGTGGTCGGAGATTTGGTGGATAACTATAACGCCACTCTGGCAAATAGTCTTGATACTATTGCACCTTATAAAATAAAGAAACTATCTACAAAAATATTTTCTCCTTGGTTTAATGATGCAACATGAATGCATAAACGTATGTGTCGCAAATTAGAACGCAGATGGAGATCGACTGGACTTCAGATATATTATCAAAACTGGAAAGATAGTATTTCAACATATAGAACGTCACTGTCTTTCTCTCGATCTGTTTATTTCTCCGATCTTATTGACAAAAATAGGAACAATACAAGATTTATTTCTCAGTCAATAGCAAGATTAACAAATCCGCAATCAGAGTGCGTTACACAGAATATTCCTCCAGTAAGCTGTGACGATTTTATGTATCACTTCAATAAAAAAGTGACCGACATCAAGATAAGTTGACTGATATAAACAATTATACAAATATTCTTGGCCCGTCTGAACCCAACCAAACCTTACAGCACTTTTGCTTGACATGTGAACAAGAGCTGGATGCCATAATTAAAAAGACTAAACCCACAACATGTGCATTAGATCCCATTCCTACTACACTTTTGAGAAAAGTATATCCAAAAATAAATAACACAATTTTAAATATTATTAACAGCTCACTCTCATCAAGTACTGTTCCATATTCTTTGAAGACTGCTGTAGTAAAACCCCTGCTCAAGAAGCCTACCCTTGATCCCAATGTGCTTAATAATTACAGGCCTATTTCTAATCTCCCTTTTTTTGTCCAAAGTGTTAGAAAGAGTAGTGGCTGAACAATTAAATAGATTTCTTGCTGCACAGAATATTTCTGAGAAATTTCAGTCAGGTTTCAGGCCTTATCATAGCACCGAGACGGCACTGATTCGAGTGGTAAATGATGTTGTTGACTTCTGACATGGGCTCGCCTTCAGTACTTGTTCTACTGGATCTAAGTGCTGCTTTCAACACCATTGATCCTTCTGTCTTAATTAATCGCCTTGAACATTTAGTGGGATTGTCAGGTACTGTCTTGTCCTGGTTCAGATCCTATCTCTCTAATAGGTTTCAGTTTGCTAAAGTTGAGGAGGCGACCTATTTTATGTCAAAGGTTACGTGTGGGGTTCAATTCTTGGTCCAATTCTGTTCTCCCTATATATGTTACCTTTGGGAAATATCATTCGTAGACACAGAGTTCATTTTCATTGCTGTGCTGATGACACTCAGCTTTACCTGTCTCTCAAACAGGGTGATGTATCTGCTGCTAATATTTTAAATACCTGCCTTGCTGACATTAAACATTGGATGTTTAAAAGCTTTTTTAATGTTAAACTCGGACAAAACAGAATTGATGATAATGAGACCTCAGAAGCAATACAAGAATATAGATTCATCTGATTTTCTACTCAACGGTCTCAGAGATAAAAAAACCTAGGTGTGATTTTTGATTCAGACCTCTCCTTTGAATCACACATTAAAAATGTTACAAAAATTTCCTTTTTTCGTTTAAGAAACATAGCTAGACTGAGAGGTATGCTTTCCAAGCAGAATGCAGAGAGATTGATGCATGCTGTTATATCTTCAAGGATTGATTATTGTAACAGCCTTTTTGCTGGTGTTAGTAACAATGTTATATCTCGGCTGCAATTTGTACAGAATGCTGCTGCAAGAGTTTTAACTGGGAGTAAGAAACGAGATCATATCACCCCTGTGCTAGTGTCCTTGCATTGGCTCCCTGTTCGATTTAGGATAGATTTTAAGGTGCTATTATTAACCCACAAGGCTCTAAATGGCTTAGCTCCACCCTGTTTAAAGGATCTTTTAAAACCATACGTTCCTAATCGTCCACTTCGATCACAGGATGCCAGGCTACTTTCCATACCTAGTATTCAGAAACAAAACTCAGGTGGTCGATGCTTCAGTTACATTGCACCGAAATTATGGAACGACTTGCCCAGTACTATAAAGGAAGCTCCTTCTGCCAATGCTTTTAAATCTCATTTAAAAACACACTTGTATAGCTTAGCTTATGCAAGTTTTTAAAGTGGCTAATAGTAAGAGGCTGCGTGGTCCAGTGGTTAAAGAAACAGGCTTGTAACCAGAAGGTCCCCGGTTCAAATCCCACCTCAGCCACTGACTCACTGTGTGACCCTGAGCAAGTCACTTAACCTCCTTGTGCTCCGTCGTTTGGGTGAGATGTAATTGTAAGTGACTCTGCATCTGATGCATAGTTCACACACCCTAGTCTCTGTAAGTCACCTTGGATAAAGGCGTCTGCTAAATAAACAAATATTAAAGTGATATTCTCTCGCTTCTGTATATAATTGTATGTGTGTTTTATTGCTGATTATATATATTTCTATGTGTGTTCTATTTTCTGGTTATATATATATATATATATATATATATATATATATATATATATATATATATATATATATATATATATATATATATATTTGTATGTTTGTTTGTTTGTTTGTTTTTTATCATGTACAGCGCTTTGTGGCGACCCCCGGTAAAAGCGCTATACAACAATAAAGATTGATTGATTGATAGATCCACACGCTGAGAAAAAAACGCCAAAGTCAAATAAAAAATTAGCAGGTTGGATTTTATGTACCACTGGCTAAAGTGTACTAGATAAGTTTTACAGAAAGTCAAACACTGTCTGAAACTTTTGCACGGTGTAAATGGTCAATTAATTAATAGGTTAAGCGCTTCTTAACCTATTACGATGCCATGCATAATATGAGGGTCGCTATGTTGGGCTAAGTTAATACAAAATGTGTACAGGGCAGTGTTAATTACATTTGCATGCATAGTAATCACCAGGATCTAGCTGTGGTCAGTAATTCAGTCTTATGGCTTTATAGCTGATCGCCTACAGTGTATCAAACACAATGCCTAGCTGGGTCTGCGTGTATGTATGTGTTTTTTGTATGTTTGTTTGTTTGTTTTGTTTTTACTATTGTAGCTTTCTCGGTTCCGCAGGCAGGCGCGTCACACAGGGAGAGGCGCTCCACACTCCAACACACAGGCGTGGGCTGGCGCGATCCCGCGACCTCACGCACTAAATGCGCCTGCCTGCGCTAAACCGAGACAGCTACGTTATTTTTCCTTAACCTAATCTTAACACATTATTTACAAAACTATAACAACGACCTTTAATGTTATATGCACATTGATCTGTTAACGACCTGCTGGTCAATCCGTGCAAACTGCAGTCTTTTTCGATTTGTTTGACTTTAACTGATGAGCAACAGATTTGGGTTATGTCAAATTATAAACGTGTAGGGTTTTGTGGGTGAACTGCAGTTTGTCGAGTCCGAAATGATTTATGCGGTAGTCAATCACAGACAGCACTGACAGCTTCAAACCTGGGTCAAGTTTTGGTAGGTGTACGTGTATACCGTACACATGTTTTAACTAACGCTGATGAAGCAGCCAAAATGTTTGCAATCTTGCTAGACTGGCAGTAGAAAACATTTGGTGAAATACGTATGAACCCGACCTACATGCAATCACCCTACACAAGTAGCTGTAACAAAGCGGGGCGGATCTGCTGTAGCCGGCTGCTGAACAACTTGTGCTTCAGAACTGTTGTGGTTAATATGAAGTACTACAAGCACTCTGATTTGCCAGTTCACACTGCTTGTTAAAGTTGTCACACAAGCAGATGAAGCGACCGTACTACCAGGGCCTATATATTATTACTAAGTACTGTGCTCTCAGCAAGCACGGGGAATTACCAGACACTGCGGTCATATGACCGAAACTCGAATCACGTGATCTTTTTCAACCAGGGAAATCACGGGAGTTCCACGGTGGTGTAACAGGGATAGTGAAACTGGGAATTGCAGTTCCGCATTCTGGCTGAAAAATCGTCTTGTTTTCATCAATTGAATGATTAGAGAGTTAGCTGCCTCGCTTGGTGTTTATGCGTGTTTAGGGTCCAGAGACAGTTTGATGCTTGCTGGCTCGGTGTCGTGTCGGCTCAGCGTAAGAGCGAAGACTATTACACTATAGAAGAGAATGACAGACAGGACCCCGCTTTTGCATTACCGGCTTTCCTCCAGTATAACTGACGCGGACCGCCTGCACCATGCACCGGGAACCGGCGGGCGAGATGGGAGCCAGCTCCGTGGCTCAAGCAGCCGGGCACAGACTCCCCAGCCCCAGAAGCTCTCCACCTTTTTCGGGGTCGTTATCCCGACACTGCTGTCCATGTTTAGCGTCGTGGTGTTCCTCAGAATCGGTGAGTTAATTATGATTCACTAATACTGTCCAGGAAATTAACTTAACAATACGAATAAAACAATTATACAAAAAAAAAAAACATATACAAAATATTTCGGTTAAAACTTTTATAATCAATACAATAAATACATCCATCAATTAAATAAAATAATAAGCGAACACTACTAACTTACAGTTGTGCTAGGTGTAGACCCTAAGTGAGTTAGCTATGCCACATACTTGTAAATATAGTGTTGTTTTGATTTTCTGTTTTCGGTTTATTTTGATCCTTGTAATTTCTATACCAGCAGTCACTCCAATGGCAAACGCTACACGTTTCAGAGAGGCGATAATTACATAGGCCCTAGTGTAATAAATGCATCTGGAAAATGAGGGCCAGAATATTTAGCAGGGCCAAAGTCCAGTGACAGTTGGGTGTCTCGTGTATTGATTTTATTAAGCAAACTCCTGTTGAATGAATCTGCTGTACCTGCAAGGTGTTGCTGGGTTCAGATGGGTGAAGTGGAGTTTTGAATCATTGCGGCCAGGCAAAACCTATGACTACTTGCTATGTTAACTTTCATAAGTAACTTCGGGGGAAATATATATATATATATATATATATATATATATATATATATATATATATATATATATATATATATGCAAAAGTTTTAGGCAGGTGTGAACAAAATGCTGTAAAGTAAGAATGCTTTCAAAAATAGACATGTTAATAGTTTATATTTATCAATTAACTAAATGCAAAGTGAGTGAACAGAAGAAAAATCTACATCAAATCAATATTTGGTGTGACCACCCTTTGCCTTCAAAACAGCATCAATTCTTCTAGGTACACTTGCACACAGTTTTTGAAAGAACTCGGCAGGTAGGTTGGCCCAAACATCTTGGAGAACTAACCACAGTTCTTCTGTGGATTTAGGCAGCCTCAGTTGCTTCTCTCTCTTCATGTAATCCCAGACAGAAGAAAAATCTACATCAAATCAATATTTGGTGTGACCACCCTTTGCCTTCAAAACAGCATCAATTCTTCTAGGTACACTTGCACACAGTTTTTGAAGGAACTCGGCAGGTAGGTTGGCCCAAACATCTTGGAGAACTAACCACAGTTCTTCTGTGGATTTAGGCAGCCTCAGTTGCTTCTCTCTCTTCATGTAATCCCAGACAGACTCGATGGTGTTGAGATCAGGGCTCTGTGGGGGCCATACCATCACTTCCAGGACTCCTTGTTCTTCTTTACGTTGAAGATAGTTCTTAATGACTTTCGCTGTATGTTTGGGGTCGTTGTCATGCTGCAGAATAAATTTGGGACCAATCAGATGCCTCCCTGATGGTATTGCATGATGGATAAGTATCTGCCTGTACTTCTCAGCATTGAGGAGACCATTAATTCTGACCAAATCCCTAACTCCATTTGCAGAAATGCAGCCCCAAACTTGCAAGGAACCTCCACCATGCTTCACTGTTGCCTGCAGACACTCATTCATGTACCGCTCTCCAGCCCTTCGGCGAACAAACTGCCTTCTGCTACAGCCAAATATTTCAAATTTTGACTCATCAGTCCAGAGCACCTGCTGCCATTTTCTGCACCCCAGTTCCTGTGTTTTCGTGCATAGTTGAGTCGCTTGGCCTTGTTTCCACGTCGGAGGTATGGCTTTTGGCGCAAGTCTTCCATGAAGGCCACTTCTGACCAGACTTCTCCGGACAGTAGATGGGTGTACCAGGGTCCGACTGTTTTCTGCCAATTCTGAGCTGATGGCACTGCTGGACATCTTCCGATTGCGAAGGAAGTAAGCATGATGTGTCTTTCATCTGCTGCAGTAAGTTTCCTTGGCCGACCACTCCGTCTACGGTCCTCAACGTTGCCCGTTTCTTTGTGCTTCTTCAAAAGAGCTTGGACAGCACATCTGGAAACCCCTGTCTGCCTTGAAATTTCTGCCTGGGAGAGACCTTGCTGATGCAGTATAACTACATTGTGTCAAGTTGCTGTGTTCAGTCTTGCCATGGTGTATGACTTTTGACAGTAAACTGTCTTCAGCAACCTCACCTTGTTAGCTGAGTTTGGCTGTTCCTCACCCAGTTTTACTCCTCCTACACAGCTGTTTCTGTTTCAGTTAATGATTGTGTTTCAACCTACATATTGAATTGATGATCATTAGCACCTGTTTGGTATAATTGTTTAATCATACACCTGACTATATGCCTACAAAATCCCTGACTTTGTGCAAGTGTACCTAGAAGAATTGATGCTGTTTTGAAGGCAAAGGGTTGTCACACCAAATATGGATTTGATTTAGATTTTTCTTCTGTTCACTCACTTTGCATTTAGTTAATTGATAAATATAATCTATTAACATGTCTATTTTTGAAAGCACTCTTACTTTACAGCATTTTTTCACACCTGCCTAAAACTTTTGCACAGTACTGTATGTATGTGTGTATATATATATATATATATATATATATATAATATATATATATATATATATATATAATACATTATGTGCCTGTATATTAGTCTTTACCTTTAGTCGTTTTATTAGTTGTTTTTACCTGCTTCTGTGGTTGTAGTTCTGCTTTGCTGTGTTGTTTTGTGAAGGGGTTTTGTCTCAGGTATGTTATTAGTTCAGCCTCTATTGCAGAAACACTCCAGAGTGGAGTTTGCCCAGGTTTTGCTGAAAAGAAATAAAAACGCTGGCAATGCCACATGACCTCATGTTACCAGAAGGAACAGGAATGAAACCCCCAACACAGCTCTATGAACTCCAGCAGTTTGTGTCAGGAACCAGTGCTTACCTGGAGGGTTCAGTGTGTATGATCGTATTTATTATACTTCTGTCATGACTACTCATGTGGCTGTGCTGTGCTGCGCATCACAAGGACAGGTCTAGCGTTTCAATGGGGGCGTCTGTCTTGGCTCTCTGCTGATTTGTAGCAGCTCCCACAGCGAAAGGTCACCCTTTGAGGTTTGACTGTCTGCTGTGTAATAGATTAGTCCTCAGATAAACCATCTTCTACAACTGATTAAACAGGCATCTGATCTATACAAACTGACCTGTGTCTCAGGTTTCAGCGTTTATTTTAACTTAAAGAACATTCTCTTTACAGAATAACAATGTAACTTGTGATGTACATGCACTGGGTGGCAGCCTGCCGATGTAAAATCTCATTATCTGAGCTTGCTGCTTTGCGTTTCTGTCCGCAGGGTTCGCGGTGGGCCAGTCCGGTCTGTACCAGACCATCGCCATGTTTATCGTGGCCTACATCATCATCGGCATGACCGTGCTGTCAGTGTGCGCCATCTCCACCAATGGGGCGCTCGACGCGGGCGGTGCCTACTGTATCCTTCCAATCAGAGCGGAGTCACATGGCCTCCATCCAGTCGGCTTGCTTTACAGGACACGATGCAGCCAGATTCAGCTCATAGCATTGTGCTGTTATTAACCACAAGCCAATAATTAAATACTGAGCACTACTCCAAACATAGAAGACATTACTGCTGTTAAAGGCACCTTGCTATGTGAATGTGAATTCTTAGTTTGTGCTGTTTTCAGTGAGTCTGTGAGTTAATGTGAGACGTGCTGGGTGTCTCTCATTGTTAGAAAAGATTGTGCAGTTTGGGCGAGAGGAACAGGAATCTGAGCACTTCTGCCTGTTCAAACTGTGTGAAATGAGTTCTCTTTTATAAAAGACACTACACACAATGTGTTCATGTATTATAAAGTGCAGAACGAAATATGGCACTCAGGAATGACTGAATGACAGGAATGTTGTTTTTGTTCTTTCTCATACCTGATTTATGTCGTCAACCCACCCCCACCCACACGGCCGTGGTAGAGATTCTCTGATTGTGTTGCTGGTACTGTAGTTGTGTCGGGACTCTCTGATTGTGTTGCTGGTACTGTAGCTGTGTAGGGACTCTCTGATCGTGTTGCTGGTACTGTAGCTGTGTCGGGACTCTCTGATTGTGTTGCTGGTACTGTAGCTGTGTCGGGACTCTAGGCTGTCGTGTTTAATAGGAGGAAGGTTTATCTTCTCTCTGCCTGGGACGGTGGCATGTTTCCAGCAAGGAAACCAGGCTCTCCCTGGGCTGCCGAGTCTCTCACAAAACGAGCTGTGGGATTCCCCAGGGAGCCTGCTGGGAAGTCAGCGCTTCACGCAGCACACAGCACACAGCACTCCTTTCTACACAGGCCACCTGCTTCAGAAAGAAGGAACTGCCACAACGGTTTACTTAGAAAGCTATTTTAGTGTTTGCCTTTTTAACTGAGCTAAAACTCTGAGAAGCGACCTAGAGCACCAACAGTTTCAAAATAGTATATCTAGTTTGCATTTTGTGCTTTTCTTTATGTTTTGTTCTGTTAATGCTTGTCACTCTCTCACAGTTAATGGATTTAGAAAAGGGTTTCATTCTTTCAGTTTCAGTCGGGTTTTGTGTTTTCTACAGCGATCATTTTAATAGTGTTAAACTCTTGACCCCTGCAGAAGTAGGAATAGTAAGGGAGCGTTTGGGTCCCGGACTGTATGCTGAAGGCTGGACTGTAATGAATCCCAGTGCTAGCCTACTGAAGGGTGCGACGCTAAACTAAATCTAAAGAAATAATCAAACCATATGCGGCACCACAGAGCATCATAGCAACTCTGTAGACATCAACAGCAGCAGCAATTTATTTATTACTATATAATGCATTTTTCACAATTCTGGATCCCTTTTTTAAAACTCTGTCTCACTTAAAAGAACTGGAACCACCAAAGCCTTACCGCTGAGCTAAAGCAGCAGCAACTGCAGTGTAGCTCAGGCAGGTAGAGGTTCAATGTCCCCTCTCGTGGTGTTTGTGTTTCCCTTGATTGCCCCATGCAGACATGATCAGCCGCGCGCTGGGGCCGGAGTTCGGGGGCAGCATCGGGATCATGTTCTTCCTGGCCAACGTGTGTGGGAGCGCCCTCTTCGTGCTGGGGCTGGTAGAGTCCATCATGGACACATTCGGGGTCCCCCAAGGTAGGCATACTGCCCTGTCTTGGGTAATTCAGATATATAACAAAACCCCAATTTTCTACACTGTTTTCAAGTTAGAATGTATACTTAATCAATGAAAAGATGAAAGGTTGGTGTTGTAGAAGAGTTTCTTCTGAAACTTTTATTCCTAGGAATGGCAGGACTGTCCTGTCTTCGTTATTCACAGCCAGACACGTAAAAGCATTTTTAATTACTGATAGCAGAATTGAGCCAGAGACATCAACAGCACTTCCTCCAGAGAGTCAGAGCCTTGGGTCTGGTCTGGTCAGCCCTTGAGGTTTGACTCAATGTGAATCTCCAGTCGAATGGCCACTACCTGTCTGCTCTGAGTCAGCACCTCTTTAGTCAATATTCAGGTGATGCATAAAGAAGATTGTGGGGCTTTAACGCATTTTATTGAGTCAGTGTGTCAAAACAACAATTGGCCCACTGGTTACATTGTTCACATTGTATAATGGAGCAGGCTGCAGCACTAAACCTGTGTGTGTGGGTGTGGGATGCACTAGCCCGGAGGCAGGGTGCGGTTTTGTATTTCACACCCTGTCGAGTGTTCGATGCATGGTTACATGTGAACGGCTTGGCTTGTCTTGTTGTGTGTGTGTGTGTGTGTGTGTGTGTGTGTGCAGGTCCCGAGGCAGGGCTGGGCAGCAGCGTGCAGGTCCTGCCGCGCACGTACTGGTGGGAGCTGCTCTACGGCACGAGCATCCTGTTGTTGTGCCTGCTGGTGTGCCTGGTGGGCGCCCACATCTACGCCAAGGCCACCTTCATCATCTTCCTCATCGTCCTCGTGGCGCTGATCACCATCTTCATCAGCTTCTTCGTGGTCAAGCCCCACGAGATCACCGTGCCCCTGCTCAACGGCTCGGGCACCACCACCACCGCCAACTTCACAGGCTTCAAGCTGGCCACCCTGCAGGAGAACCTCATGGGTGAGTGCTGGGGCGAGGGGTAGAAGATTAAAGGAGTGCGAAGCTACCCCATCGTCATTGCCCTCCTCCCTTTTTATTTTTGTGTTGAAGATCTCTCTGGTGCTTAGCTTGCTTTTTTTATGCAACAGATGAAAAGGAGAAGTTGCTTCTGCTTCCTGGTACCCAACCCCTTCAAACTCGCTCCACTGGTTGAAGTGCAAAATCATGTGACCTACAGCAAATATATTAACACAAGGATGGAAATAGACTTCTATTGCCAAGTGGTTTCACACATTCCAGGTTTTAATATGTGCTTGAGTAGCCTCAGTGTGTATAGGTAACAAGCTCAGGTGTGTCTTATTAAACACAGTAATGCCAGAAATGGATCAAACTGCTACACAATGAGAGTCTCTTAATAAAGCTGTCTTTCTTTCCGTCTCTCCAGGTGACTACACTGTGGACTACACCACGGGCAACATGATGAGTTTTGCCACGGTGTTCGCTGTGATGTTTAACGGCTGCACTGGGATCATGGCCGGCTCTAATATGTCAGGTGAGACCAGCTGGCATGCAGTGTGGACTGTTTGAAGTCTTGCCTGATACAAACATGTTGGCTTCTGGCTTTAGAATATACACTGAAACCTTGCCCTTGCCAGAGGGAGGACTTACAACTAAAGGTTAAAATATTTGTACTAAGTTTATTTTCAGAGATTTAAGTAAGACTCCCATTGCATAGCGGTTTGAGCCATTCCTGGTTTTACTATGACTTTAATAAGACACACCTGAGCTTGTTACCTGTACGTAGTGAAACTGCTATGCAATAGGAGTCTTATTCCCCTCCCTGATTTTGTTTTATTTTCAAATTGTTCTAATTTAGTGTGTTTTAGCTTTTAATAATAATTGTTGTATTAAATCCTAAATAATAAAAAAAAGAAATATGGAAACGAGCATCTTGTTGAATCCAAATGTTCAGTTTTCAGACGGCTTAGTAGTTGGTAGATGTCGCTCTTTTTTTTAAAGGTAAGGTTTGCTTGTAATACTGAAGGGCTTTATACTGCTGTCAATAGAAGCAAGTGTGCACTGTAACAAAAGGAAGTGTGATTAATTGTGAGGCAGGCCTTCTAGACAGTGAAGTATCCAGCTGTGCAGTGAATGTATCTGAAGAGCCCGCACTGTAAAGCCTGTATCTGTCCTGCTTGCAGGGGATCTGAAGACCCCCAGTTACTCCATCCCCAGGGGCACCATCACTGCTGTCATGTTCACCTACATCATCTACAACCTGCTGTCCGTCATGGTGGCCTGCTCCTGCGACAGGTGAGAGCGCACTCGGGCTCCTCCACTCTCTCTCAGAGCCACGGCTGTTCCTTCCTGTACACGACTCACTTGCCCATCAAGAGGTGCTGTGTGGCTGGGTGGGTGTGAAAAGCCCTGTAATTAAACTGGGCGCTGCAAAGTTGTTTAAAGTCAACCCCTCTCCCGTATTTTGTAGCAGTTCTTAGTGCATGCTGTAGTTGTAATTCAAGGCTAGTTTCAGTATTAGTTAGAACAGAGGTATGGGGGTTCATTACACACAGATACACAAGGGTGGTAACAGTGTAATCACTGCAGATATGAAGCTACACAATCGCAAAGTAATAGAGGCAGGAAAACACTTGCATCATGGAGTTCCAAGCAGAATTGTGAAACATTTCCGATCACGCCTGTGTTTTACTGAAGGGAGGAGTCCTTGAAACAGACCTGCGCTCATCTCAGTCACAGGAGTCCTTGAAACAGACCTGCACTCATCTCAGTCACACCACTTCTCTCTCTCTCTGGTTTGCATGTTCCGACCACATCTCAAACACAAAGGGAATCGATTTGTTTTCTCCCAAGTGCAGTTACTGGAATGATTGTGTCTTGTGTGTGTCTGGTACGCCGTGGTGTGGATCTAGCAGTGAAAAGGGAAGCTGGGGCTGGAAAGGGAACCGTGCAGGTCAGCAGGGTTCCCATGAACACTGACTGCAGAAGAGCCAGCCCTCTGATGGGAACAGATCCAGTACAGGGTGCTGCTAACAATGCAGCTCCTTACCAGGTTAGATTAGTGGAGATGCTGTGCAATGTGTAACATTGTATTGTAATGCACTCACAGTATGATCCAGTGCACTCTGAGGGTAATCCAGTGCAGTACCATTGCACCAGTGCTGAATCAGGACCATTGTGCAGTATCACTTCCTAATCCACTGTGTTGCAATTGCTGGTAATGTTGTGGTCTGCTGGGGATTTTTTTAGTGCAGTACCTGGACATTACCACCAGGAAGGGAAAGTGGATTTGAGACCTTGTAACATGAGACCCGTGTTGAGGTTCGCATAACCAGCGCAGCTGAATACGCTTGCAGACAGGAAGGCTTATACTAACAAATAATACAGCTGCACCGAGATCCGCAGCTGTAAAAGAATATCTGCTTGCTGGTTCCGTGTGTGGACACCAGGGGGCTCCCAAGATACACGCTTACAGAGTGGCATGCCACATAGCCATCTCAATTTGCTTCCTGTAGCTTTTTTATACTTCAACCTTGAAAGATGGAAAGTAATGGCACTGTGTGGTATCCACATGTTTCTGAGAAGTTTGAAGTCCTGGATGATGAGAAAAGGTACCACACTGACATCACTGGATTTTTAAATGTGTGTCATTACCCTTAGTAAAGTTCATACATTTGCACAGTGATTTTGCAGGTTTTCTGTGCTTTTCACATTGTTATACTCTGCATTTCCCATAGTTTACCTTGATTTGCCATGTTAAAGAATATGCTTTACCATACCTCTCTGGGCTGTGCAGTGCTTATCTGTACTTTACTGTGCACTGGTACACTTTGCTATGCTTTTATTGTGGGGAAACTTTTTTTTAAGGTAATAGTAGGCGTAAATGAGTACAACAAAAAATGTATAGTACATGTGATTCTCTAAGCCAAAACTGTGCACTGACTGATGGGTTATATTATAGCCAAATCCTTCCCTGACAGCTGGAATCGAACCCGCTGCTCAGGGCTGGAAAGCTAGGTCCCACATTGCTGATGCACAGAGTCCCAGAGCTCCTTCCCAGTCTTGTGTTGTGCTATCTCTGTGTGTCTGCTGTCCTCCTCGGAGTGCTTTCTGTGTTCATGCTGTCTGGCTTGTTTGCGATGTGCTCTCCTATCCGCTGCTGGTAGGAGCTGACCTGTGACCACGGCAGCTTGCTCCATACAATGAGAAGAGAGCCATTTACATTTATATAGAGGTCTTTCACGCACTGAAGAATCTCGGCCTGCTTTACAAAGGTGCACCGGCTGCAGCTGGCAAACGCACCGCGCTGCTGTGTGTAAGGACTGTGCCATCCCTGTGCCAGGTGGGGATTGGTCGCGGTTCGTGAACGGACTGTGCCATCCCTGTGCCAGGTGGGGATTCGTCGCGGTTCGTGTGATCGCAGTGCTTTTAAGGTATTGAACCCGATGCCAATGGGTCTGTCTGAGACCACCAGCACTGTGTTTGCTCTTCTGCTTGGATTGAACAGGTAACAGCCCAGGCTGCGTTCCAAGCCTCCCTCAATCAATCAGCACATTCAGATTCATTTCGGGCACTGCTGCTAACTTAATCAGGTTAAAGCCTGCTTGCGAGCACTGCTTTCCCAGCTTGTGCTCAGAGAAGGGGGTTGACTTCTTCCTTGTTCTGTTGGGGTTCATCGCCTCTATGTTTCGGGCAGAACCTCTTTCACTCTAATTAGCGCTGGGCACTTCACTTCAAAAACAATTCGGATCTCTGCCCTCGCCGATTTCACTGGACTTGCTGCATTTCATCCCAACACTGAGCTAGTGAGAAACTGGTCTGAACGCGGAACTCCTGGTTCCCAGTCCTCAGCTCTGCTCACACATTAAGGTGTGGGCTCTGTTGCAGCTCAAGGAGGAGATGCTGTGGGGAGGCAGGATAACTACTGAATTTGTTAATTCTCTGCTTAAGCATTCCCCTGGAGGCATACAGGTTAAATATGTGCTCCCTGCCTATCTCTCTTTCCAAACCTCTTTCACTGTCCCATTCTGTCTATTTTTAATCTCTTCTCTTCTCTCTCTGACTCATCCACCCCTAACCCTGACCCTGTGTTTCTAATCTCATAAAGCCCTGTGATTCAGCAAGCACAGTACACCTCAGAAGTTGTATATTGGTTTCTATAGGGCGCTATGTGCGGAAGGCATAGCTGTCCTGCTATTTGTTTGTCTGCCACTAGAGGGCTTGGTGTCCGGTCCTGAAGGGGTTAAGTCCTGTCTCCATTGAGTCTTCAGAAGAAATGAAAACAAACAATCACAAGTGAAGGAATCCATCAATGTCACTCCAGACAAATAGATATTGATTTTTGTGGCAAAAAAAATATCAAATGAGATCATAGCTGCAAATGGGGTCTCAGACCTTTTTTATTTTAAACAAATCTGGAGACGTGTTGTTTATTCCAAGTCTCTGAGCAGCAGTGCACTGGGGAGGGGTCCGGGGCCCCAAAACCATACCGAAGTGGCACGATGAGGTCATGGACTCGCCTTTCACCGCTGGAGACCCGGGTTCAAACCTGCACCTGGTCCCAAGTACAATGAGTTTGGTGGTGCTCTTAGGGGGCTGCTTTAGACCATCTATACTTTCTTAATACTTATTTTCCTACCTGTTTAAAATCCTCTTGGTGTGTGTGTGTGTGTGTGTGTGTGTGTGTGTGTGTGTGTGTGTGTGTGTGCTCTGTCATTCTCTAGCATTGGTACTGCTCAGATCAGGACAAGCACTGTACCCACCAGGTGGACTCCAGCAATGGGTTTAAATGAGTGCAGATAATTGAATCAGCACGATCCCCTGGAGATGCATGGCAGTCGCTGCTTATTAAAAACAAGCCCTCTCTCCATACGCTCAACTCAAATTCCCATACAGACCAATGTATTGCAGTTGACGTGATCCAGAAATGATGCAGATTCACAAATGGAATGTGTCCCCCCAGCCAGGGCCCTGTCGTCACACAGGCTGAACTGTTTGTTTCATCAAGAAGGGGTTTTTCAGTTCCAGCCAGGAGCTGAAGGGCAGCATGTCTAACAGTTCTGAGAATGAGGAAGACCTGCCTTTAACGTGTTTAAAACCGCGGTCCAGACAAGCCATGCTGTTATAGTCAGGTGCTTCAGTTACAGTTAAGGTCTTTACAGAGATCATTTAGGTATGAGCAAAGGACAGTAGGGGAAAGAAGTTAGGAAGAACTTGTCTATGCAGTGTAGCGTTCACCCAGTCTCAATCCAGCGAATGCCAAGTTGTCTTCCTAGTGTAGGGCTACCCGGAGATGAAGCTAGCTGACTGCGTCGATAGTCCTGGCTTGGAGCAGTGTCATTAGACTGGGAAGCACACTGGAAATGAGTGTGTGCAGATAGATGCTGAAGTGACTGCGAGTGTGTGCTGATAGATACTGAAGGGACTGTGAGTGTGTGCGGATAGATACTGAAGGGACTGTGAGTGTGTGCAGATAGATACTGAAGGGACTGTGAGTGTGTGTGGATAGATACTGTGAGTGTGCGGATAGATACTGAAGGGACTGTGAGTGTGTGCAGATAGATACTGTGAGTGTGCGGATAGATACTGAAGGGACTGTGAGTGTGTGCGGATAGATACTGAAGGGACTGTGAGTGTGTGTGGATAGATACTGAAGGGACTGAGTGTGTGCGGATAGATACTGAAGGGACTGTGAGTGTGTGCGGATAGATACTGAAGGAACTGTGAGTGTGCAGATAGATACTGAAGGGACTGTTGAGTGTGTGCGGATAGATACTGAAGGGACTGTGAGTGTGTGTGGATAGATACTGAAGGGACTGTGAGTGTGTGTGGATAGATACTGAAGGGACTGAGCGTGTGCGGATAGATACTGAAGGGACTGTGAGTGTGTGCAGATAGATACTGAAGGGACTGTGAGTGTGTGCAGATAGATACTGTGAGTGTGCAGATAGATACTGAAGGGACTGGGAGTGTGTGCGGATAGATACTGTGAGTGTGCGGATAGATACTGAAGGGACTGTGAGTGTGTGCGGATAGATACTGAAGGGACTGTGAGTGTGTGCAGATAGATACTGTGAGTGTGCGGATAGATACTGAAGGGACTGCGAGTGTGTGCAGATAGATACTGAAGGGACTGTGAGTGTGTGCAGATAGATACTGTGAGTGTGCAGATAGATACTGAAGGGACTGTGAGTGTGTGCAGATACCGAAGGGACTGTGAGTGTGTGTGGATAGATACTGTGAGTGTGCGGATAGATACTGAAGGGACTGCGAGTGTGTGCGGATAGATACTGAAGGGACTGTGAGTGTGTGCGGATAGATACTGAAGGGACTGTGTGTGTGCAGATAGATACTGTGAGTGTGCGGATAGATACTGAAGGGACTGTGAGTGTGTGCGGATAGATACTGAAGGGACTGTGAGTGTGTGCGGATAGATACTGAAGGGATTGCGAGTGTGTGCAGATAGATACTGTGAGTGTGCGGATAGATACTGAAGGGACTGTGAGTGTGTGTGGATAGATACTGAAGGGACTGTGTGTGTGCGGCTAGATACTGAAGGGACTGTGAGTGTGTGCAGATAGGTACTGTGAGTGTGTGCAGATAGATACTGAGGGACTGCGGCTGTCACTGGAATGAATAGGGTGCAGAGGGAGGGGGGGGTTGAATACGTTTTGTTTTCCTGATGTATTTGGCAGTGTCCTTAAACGTCTGGTCTCAGATTACTTCAGATGAGATATTGTCCAGCGCAGTCCCTGAATGGCAGGTTTGCATTACTGCAGGAGCGTCTGTGCCTTTAATCAAGCACACTCGCAATCTCCCGTCACGCAGTCTAGATGGCTCCAGCGTGTTATTAATCTTGTGTATGAAAGGTTATGTCAGCCCTGGCTCTGTGCTGCGATTTGGATTTTAACTGCAGGGCTTTTATTTAATTTTTTTCTCCCCCCGTTCATTAAACAACGTTGTCGCATGTTTTATGATGTCTTTGTTTTCCAGGGCAGCAGTTGAAAATGTCAAACGAACAGAGATTTATATTGAAACCCCCCAGCCCCCCGGGAGAATTAATAACCAGAACTTGACAGCTGACATTGACTGCCACCATCCCCCCCATCCCGCACGCTGGTGCACCAGGGCATCCTTGACTGTACCAAAGCGCATATGCATTGCTTCCCTTTGCCCTTTCAGTTGGATGGCATGTGTTTTCCTCGGTACAGAGTGCACAGTGCTTTGATGTGTGCTTGTACCCAGCAGGCTGTGTGTAAGCACTTCTTGTGGCAGCCCAGTAAAATGGGACGTGAAGATCACAAATTGATAATGTGGTCTGAACTGAGGTTGAACAATCTTTCACTGGGGATTGTTTCCTTCCCTTTTCACACAGTATCCTGTGTCTCCTTTTTCAGCGTTGCAGTTTAATAAATAAGAAGTTCATTCTGTTGAAGTGGGATGCGTTGCTAACACTAGTAGCCAGGTGATCAGGTATACCTCGAGTGATAACCGGGGTCCCTGGGGATTTCACTGTGCATCTCGGCATGTTATTCATTTACCTGGCGTGGCCCAAGGGCATGATTACTTTTATAAGGCGGCTCAAGTAAAACTCCATTTCAAACTGTTGTACCTGTGTGCTGTTCTGTGCTCAGATGAGAACCCGGTTTGATTAGTTTCTCCAGTTCTGGTTGTTTGCAGAGAAAGACAATTTTCATGACTCCAGCCAGCGGTGATAATCTCTGGAGCGCTGCTTTTAGTGCCACTTAGTTTCTTTGCGTGGAATAATTGTGTTCAAATCATTGTATCGACCTAGCAATACTTAATAGGGTTGTGATGATAAGAATTAAAACTGCTCAACCTGAAACAAACGTGATGAGATTTTTAATTAAAAGTGCTCTGTATAGTGTATAGTGCAGGAATCCCATCATCTCACCATTCTGTTATTAGTTTAAAGCTAAAAGAACAAAGTGGTCAGGTTACTGGCGTGTGTGTGTGTTATGTGATCCATATAGGGTTGATGCATAGTTCACACACCCTAGTTTTTGTAAGTCGCCTTGGATAAAGGCGTTTGCTAAATAAACAAATAATAATTACAATATAGATGGCTTATGCTTTTGGTTTTTTTTTTTTATGTAAAGCCTTTTACCATTTGAATCTGTTTGGCAAGCTTCAGAGGTTTCCAAAATAAATAATTAGTAAGTAAATAAATAAGCAAACTCCTTGCCAAGCATTTGTTCTGTTTGATTAATACAGAATGAATTGCTGGAGTTGAGCTTGTCATGTTAATGCACCACCATTATTCAGAAGGACTGAGGACAATATGATCCTCCGGAGTGCTGGCTCATTTTTCATCCAGATTGAAATGTTTCTCTGCTGCTCATTGTTGTTCTTTTTCTATCATATTAATGCAGAACCTGATCAGACAAATTAAATAAATACACGTGCCTGGGAAAGCTGAGCAAAGAGCAGTCCTCTCCCCGGGTCGCAGGTTCAATTGCACCACGCGGCCCGGGGGAACTGGAAACCCATAGGAGCGGGCCGTTTCACAGTCAGCCTGCTCTTCACCGCTACACTATCAGTTATTTATTTATTTATTTATTTATTTTTCTCCAGGCTCCTGCTGCAGCGAGACTACAGCTTCCTGCGGGACATCAATGTCTGGCACCCTTTCGTCACCATCGGGGTCTACTCCTCCACCCTCTCCGCAGCCATGAGCAACCTGATTGGGGCATCCCGCATCCTGTACGCGATGGCCAGGGACGACCTGTTCGGTGAGTCCACCCTCGCCCAGTCCCATATCAACAGAAGCAGCTGAGACACCTCCCTGTAAGAACGCCCCGCTCACCGTCCGCTCCCTGTAAGAACGCCCCGCTCACCGTCCGCTCCCTGTAAGAACGCCCCGCTCACCGTCCGCTCCCTGTAAGAACGCCCCGCTCACCGTGGTTGTCACAATGGAGAGATTCCACTTTGTAATAAAAACAGTTCAATAAGAAGTTTCGAAGATCAGTATGTGCCGATCAAACAGAACGTCATTGATACTGGTGTGGCGTGCTCTCGGTTATGGAATGACATCGTCGCTGACGGAGATATAGTGCAGGCGGTCCTGGGTACTCATTGTATGTCATACTTTACGTTTTACACATATATCAGGAAGCTTGGTGCTTATATTATTCATTTGGACGTGTCACTTATCTCGTTTATCTGCAAGTTTGTTCATTTTCAGTCTTACTTTAAAAAAATAAAATAAATAAGAGATACTTACAGAAACGGCTCACGGAGTGAAGAACACTCGCCCAACAAATTTATTGAAACGCGAACCAACCGAAGTTCTAATTACAGATCACACCCGATTATAATTCATAAAGGCAGATGGCAGTGACAGCTGTCGCTGTGTCAGTCATTAGGCTGCGAGTTCAGGAAGAGGTTCAAACAAAAAGAAAAAAGGAATCCTGCAGGTGCAGAGACCCTGAGCAGATGAGCTGGAGTGTCCTGCGAGCCGCAGCCTGTGGAGAGAGAGGAGGGAGAGGGAGAGGGAGGTCAGCGCCTTGATTGCTCTGCCCCAGGCTCCAGGAGGCCCTGCTAATTGCCATTCAATTCCGCTGATCTCCATTCCTCCTTGATTACAGATTGCCAGTCTAAGATCTGTGGGCTCGCCTGTGGAGATCTGAACATTAGACTTGGCAGAAGGGGGCAGAGATAAAGAGGAGTGTTTCAGAAGTGATACAGTTAAAGAGCTGAGAGTTTAAAATGTTGCCTGCTGTGAATAATGCACAGCGCCGAGCGGTCAGTGGGGATACTGTTAGGAAGCAGCTAGGCAGCAGGGGACCTTCTGTTTTAGTGTCTTCTAGAGCAGCACCAGCTCTATATTTCTGCAGGTCTCTCACGTCAGATCCCTGACGCACACTGGAGGGTTGGCACCAAGGACGTACCTACTCCTGACCTGCAAGGCTCTGCTAGACTGGGGTTTGACAAATAACTGTGAATGGCTGCCTCGTGTTGCACAATCCGTGGTCTAGCGTTGCTGCATTGCGTATCCAACCAGAACTGCTGGATTTATTAGAATTTGTTCTTCATCTCTAATAATTATTCCATTTTGATATATGATTATTCAAATCGATATGCAACACATACAGTAGAGGTACAAGTATGGTAAACTGTAAGTTTAGCATCAAATGATATATTCTACCAGGACATATCAGATTACACTTTAGAACATTATCAGATAATTCAGATTAAATAATAATAGATCAGCACTCAATCATTTTGTAGGCCTGGTATATATAAACTTCTACGCATATTAGTTTACAGTTAATAGTCTATTTACAGAACAAGAGGCATGTTTACCACAGATGTGCCGGATGTCTCCCCTACCGAATCGAATGCTGTCTTTCCAGTTGTAAGGCGTGCCGTTATCTAATCTCTTCATTTATATAGGCTTCTTCGGATGCAGTCTGTGTTTCACGTTCCTGTCTCTCTCTGCACAGCACTGCCCATATATGGTCATGTCGGCTTCTACCACAGAATCAATTCCCTTCCCCCCCAGGAATCAACACATTGTTCAGGACACAGGACCGCACCCAAACAAGTTATATAATGCAGGAGTTTTTTTTAAATAATTGTAACCATGTGTTTTCAAACAGACGCATGTTACGAAGTAAATGTTGTTATTAAAATATCGAAAATGAATCTTACTCAATCCTGAGTAATTTAACACCTTAAAGACTTGAAGTTCCCTTTCCCTCCACTCTGCCGATAGTTACAGCAGCGAGTAGGTGTTTGAGGCAGTGACGGAGTGCTTGGGTGTGTGCAGTGGAAGAGCAGGGCAGGCTACGATTGGGGTGCCTGCTGTGTGTCTGTTTGATTGCAGTGCTCACCCACACTCAATTCAGAAAGCCTTTCCCTGTGCACGGCGACACTCTCTCTCCCTCTCTCTCTCTCTCTTGCTCTCACTGCCAGAGTGTTTTTACAGCCCTGATTTATTTTGCTACTGTAAATCGTGTCCCTTGAAATCCCTGGGTGCAACCACCAAGCAGCGCACTTCTTTGCATAATCCAATAAATTGCATGATGCCGGTCCGCAGTGCTCGGGGAGGGTCCTGCATCGCTCATACTGACTGACGTTCAAGGACAGGGAGAGGGGCAGCCAGATGACACCCTCTCGCTGGCACAGCACTGCAGTACAGTAGGAAACAAGCTGCCCTTAATCTGCAGTGCCCCACCACTGTGTTCCGCGTGATTCTAGAATATCTTTTTACTACGTTGCTGCCCGCGCTTGGATGGGAGAGACCAGTAGACATTGCAAGTTGCTTTTAGGGGCACCTGTCAACCACAGCAGTCCACTACGTTGCTGCGTAGCCCAGCACTCCAATTCCCTGAGCTGTGCCTTGTATCCTTGCCAGCACTGCTGCCAAGTGAACTTATTTACACTGAGCGGCCCATCGGAGCCGGCATGCTCCAGGGCCAAGTCTTCAGACTGGATGACACCACTGCCTGGTGAATTCTCAGAGCTGATGTATGCAGTCCTTGAAGGACAAAAGCCCTTTTTATTGTGGGGGGAAAAAAACCAAACAGCAGGACCTGAGGTGCAGTACCTGAGGTGACGTTCTCTCTTTCTCCCCCAGGAAAGGTGCTGGCTCCAGCCAAGATGATGTCCCGCAGTGGCAATCCTTGGGCCGCCGTGCTCATCTCCTGGTTTCTAGTTCAGGTGGGTGCTCCTGGCTTTAGGGACACGGGTCTTAAGACTTGTGCCAGCCCTGCCGCCCCCACTCCTGGGTTCCAGACCTCTCCTTGTTTAGCAGAGAGAATGAAATGAACAGGTGCCAGGAGTTCGGGCAAGCAGGCTCCTGGTAAACTTGCTCTTTAGTAACTGATCCCACGTATCGCAGCATGAATGCGTCACACCTGAGTCTGCAGGTGTACTAATAAGGGTTCTGCATGCAGCTATAAGGGAGGAGTGATTTATTAACATTAGACTCCTGGCTCCTGATCATTTAAATACAAAATACTTCATTGAAGGTAGTTCTGAAACTCAGGACTGGGTGCTGCAGGGCTAGTGCGAGTTTCAAGCCATGGGGCCAGTTGGTACAGTTAGATCTGTCTAGTTAGGTCTTTGAGGGTGAATAAATCAATCATTGATGATGTTGAAATGCGTCTTCACTGGCTCCTGACGTGTAAAAATCAACATGAAAATTATTTATTCCTAGACCAGTCCGCCACTTAAGTGTATTGATGTCTGTGCAGGAATGCGATGGGCTTTGACTGCGGAGGTCATCAGATAAGCAGACACTCTGACCCTTGCGGACAGTGCTACAGTAGACTGATTCATTCATTGATCATTCATTGCCCACATGCAGTGTAGGTAACGGGGCAGCCCCTGTGTGTGCATGGGCTGTGGATTTGTCCCAAAGCTGTAAAGGATTGACACAGGTATGAAAGAGAAATGTAAAACAAATGCACATTACATTAGAAAGGGACACAGTGCCTCTTTCGCTAGAACTGGGAGGTTAATACGTAAATCAGTCAACAAATAAGTGAAAGTAGTTTCCTCCCTTTTATAAAAGCCCTGCACAGTAAAAGCATGGCAAAGTGCTTTAACGCATAGTGAAAACATGGTAAAGCCCAGATGGTACAAGCATATTCACAAACACGGCAAAGCACCATCCTCTCTGGTGACTTCATAGTATGACCATGTGGAAAAGCACAGGGAAACTACAGCATCCCAGTGGAAATGTGCCGTGCTGAACCGAAGGGTCTGTCTGCTGAGTGGTCAGAGACAGCAAGTGCTCCACGCCACAGTGGGCTGCACCGCTCCAGCAGCTCAGAGCTCCGTATTGACAGAATTCAACAGGGCTGAAAACACCACACAGCCGCATGATTAATACCTGCCTTCACTCCTGTAATTAGTTATCATTAGGGCTCCAGTCCTGGAGGGAGATGAAATGATTCAGGCCCTCAAATCGACAGGATGCCACAACTAATGGCAGCAATTGATTGGCGAGGTGTTCCGCGCTTTGCGTAATTTCATTAATTACACCCTTTTTCAGAACCAGACTTACATTATTTATTTTATTTTTTTTAAGCTGTCGGTTCTGGCCGCTGGGCTAATACTCCTCTGGGCTCTGCACCGTTAGGCTGGCGATGAGCTCCTTTTAGTGACTTTCTAAAACACGCAGAATTAAAATAAGACACCTGAGACGCTCTGACACTTGTGAGGCCTAATAGCCCGTGTGAAGAAGTGCCTGTCACTGTGTGTGTGTGTGTGTGTGTGTGTGTGTGTGTGTGATCCTGCATGCCTCCCACACTGAGCCCAGCACAGGATGAACTGTGTGTGTGTGTGATCCTGCATGCCTCCCACACTGAGACCAGCACAGGATGAACTGTGTGTGTGTGATCCTGCATGCCTCCCACACTGAGCCCAGCACAGGATGAACTGTGTGTGTGTGATCCTGCATGCCTCCCACACTGAGACCAGCACAGGATGAACTGTGTGTGTGTGAGTAGATGTCATAGGAAGGGTTTCTCTTATTGTTACAAGTTACAACTGTGCTGTATGTTTTATGTGTGGCATGACATCTGCATAGAAGATTTGCTGAAATTTTTACAAATCCTTGACCGTGATTGGGTGATACAGGATTTATAATACAGTCTTAAATGACATGGATACTATAAACACTTCTTATTGAATGTTGATCTTACAGGGTTTTGACGTCAAAGTCTTATTGCATGGTTTCGATGTCAAAGCTGTGCAATACATCATTCTTGGTCTGATAGATAGAGACAGATAGAGAGAGTAGTAATGTAAACCCAGGGTTCTTTGACACAAGCTTTGCTCTCATGGTTTATGATCGCTGTACCGTGGATGTGATGTATTTGCTAGTAATTTACTTCAGTATGTATGTTGTATTGTATTCTATCTTCCTGGGCAGGTTTAGCTCTGATGCCAGTCTGTGCTCTGTGTGTTTCCTCTTTGCAGCTGGTGCTGTTCTCAGGGAAGCTCAACACCATCGCGGGGATCGTCGCCATCTTCTTCATGCTGGTGTACGCAGCCGTGGACCTGGCCTGCCTGGCACTGGAGTGGGCCTCCGCACCTAATTTCAGGTACCATATCAGGGCACAGCTCTCCCGTCTCTGAGCGCGCCGCATCGTTAATATCACAGGTAGAGAGTTCACACTGTCGCTCCCCCGGGCACAGCTCTCCCGTCTCTGAGCGCGCCGCATCGTTAATATCACAGGTAGAGAGTTCACACTGTCGCTCCCCCGGGCACAGCTCTCCCGTCTCTGAGCGCGCCGCATCGTTAATATCACAGGTAGAGAGTTCACGCTGTCGCTCCCCCGGGCACAGCTCTCCCGTCTCTGAGCGCGCCGCATCGTTAATATCACAGGTAGAGAGTTCACACTGTCGCTCCCCCGGGCACAGCTCTCCCGTCTCTGAGAGCGCCGCATCGTTAATATCACAGGTAGAGAGTTCACACTGTCGCTCCCCCGGGCACAGCTCTCCCGTCTCTGAGCGCGCCGCATCGTTAATATCACAGGTAGAGAGTTCACACTGTCGCTCCCCCGGGCACAGCTCTCCCGTCTCTGAGCGCCGCATCGTTAATATCACAGGTAGAGAGTTCACACTGTCGCTCCCCCAGGCACAGCTCTCCCGTCTCTGAGCGCGCCGCATCGTTAATATCACAGGTAGAGAGTTCACGCTGTCGCTCCCCCGGGCACAGCTCTCCCGTCTCTGAGCCGCATCGTTAATATCACAGGTAGAGAGTTCACGCTGTCGCTCCCCCGGGCACAGCTCTCCCGTCTCTGAGCGCCGCATCGTTAATATCACAGGTAGAGAGTTCACGCTGTCGCTCCCCCGGGCACAGCTCTCCCGTCTCTGAGCCGCATCGTTAATATCACAGGTAGAGAGTTCACGCTGTCGCTCCCCGGCACAGCTCTCCGCCTCTGAGCCGCCGCATCGTTAATATCACAGGTAGAGAGTTCACACTGTCGCTCCCGGGCACAGCTCTCCGTCTCTGAGCGCCGCATCGTTAATATCACAGGTAGAGAGTTCACGCTGTCGCCCCCGGCACAGCTCTCCGTCTCTGAGCGCCGCATCGTTAATATCACAGGTAGAGAGTTCACACTGTCGCCCCCGGCACAGCTCTCCCGTCTCTGAGAGCCGCATCGTTAATATCACAGGTAGAGAGTTCACACTGTCGCCCCCGGCACAGCTCTCCGTCTCTGAGCGCGCCGCATCGTTAATATCACAGGTAGAGAGTTCACACTGTCGCCCCCGGGCACAGCTCTCCCGTCTCTGAGAGCGCCGCATCGTTAATATCACAGGTAGAGAGTTCACGCTGTCGCTCCCCCGGGCACAGTTCTCCTGTCTCTGAGAGCGCCGCATCGTTAATATCACAGGTAGAGAGTTCACACTGTCGCTTAGTATTGGTGTCGTTAGAGATGGGCTCGGACGTACATTATAAACATTACCTTTCATTAAAAACGTGTTTGGAAATGCTAGAGATGCACAGCACTCTCTGTTCTAATTGTGTGCACGGCTTGAAAATAGAATTGGTCTGATCGCTCTGGTCTGGAGTTTGAACCCAGTGGCATACAGATTGATACACTGTGGACTCTCCTTCCGCTGTTATCAGGGGTTCGGTTGACAGCCACGAGAGCAAGTCAGAAGCCCCTAACAAACCAGGCAGTCATCGTTTCTTTCAGACAAACTCAATTGTCTGTTATGATGTCCTCAGGGACACGTACTGTAATTAGCATAATCAATTTAGCAGAATTACTTGTTCTTATTTGCAGCTACTAAATACGGCACACTGCTAATCAGCTGTGATCTTGTTGGCATGGTAGCAGCAAATAATAAAGTAAGGAAGGCAATTTCCCTGCAAGGTTCAGGTTTAGCTTGGAATGTTGTGCTTCAGGAAACCTCAACACAGCTTCCACTCCACTGACATTTCTAAAATACCTTCTGTGGAACCTGGTGATGCTTTTCCAATACAGCAGTTAAAAACTGATTTACTACTTTTTGATACAGCATGAAAAGGGGTTTAAATCGCGTACTGTACTGTTTAAAATAAATAACTTAGGAACACCGACAGTAACACAAGCCAGCCTGAACAAGTGTGCTGTACAGCTCTTACAAAAAGAGCTTTAAAGAGTGAGCTGTGACACTCAGCAGAGTTCAGCTTCTCTGTCTGCATCTAATTGAACTGTTAGATATAAGCCACTTTAAATGCCTGCCTGTTGTTTCGCTTTATTACTCTGGGGTTGAAACAGGAACAATAATATGAAACCTAGCATGGGGACAGGCTCCCACGTCTCAGCCACGTTCCAGCTGGAGACGCTTCACTCTGCACTCCTGCGCGCTCTCTGGAAGCTCTCTGGAAGCTCTCTGTCTTTTTGATTGTTGGGTTTTAAAAGCGAGTTACTTTTTCTTGCCTCCACATAAGGGCAGTCCATGTATACACTCCTGCGCTGCTTCCCCAGTCTCTGAGTTTACAGCGAGAGAGAGAGAGAGAGAGAGAACAGTCCAGCCAGGCTGGGATAAGCACGATACAACCTCACAGATTATAGTGTTCGATTGCGTGCAATCATGTGCCAGCAGGACCTCAATACAGGAGAGGTGTGTGACTATCCAGAGAAAAGAGGATTATTGGGGGAATTCACAAAACCATTTACTCCTGTGTCATATTCTAGAAAGAGCGCAGCTCTCTTTGAGACACTGGGGGTGAAAGCCCGTGTGAGTAGCTGTTTGCCCAGTGGAAAGCAGGCATCGCTGTTGGCACAGCCAGACACGAGAGAGAAGCAAGCTGCTGAATCTCTCTCGGCTCAGCTCTGCTGGAACTAACTACTCTGCAGCTACAGTGAGCTTTTAAGATAATTACACACAACCTAAAGAAGCAGTTGTTTGTCAGCAATCCACTGTTTTGTTTAAACAAACCAAGAGGAACTCCACCCCCCCCCTCCACCCCCTCCCCAGGTATGGGAGGCATATAGGCTTTTATTTTCTGTTGTGCGATTTTCCCAGCTGGGTTCATTAATGATCGAGACGAGTCATTTAAATGGTAATTACAATAGCCAGGAACAGGCTTAATGGATGTTTATCATTAGGGTCTATTATTGCAGAAGGTTGGGTCGTCCCTGTGATTGATGACCCTGTCCTCCCCACCGGGACGAGACAGATGTGTCGTTTCATCTCTCAATCCGTGCTGCTATTTTATCAGTTTTAATTATGGTTATTTAGCTGGCTGTCTTTTAAATATTCGTTCTCTGTTTAAGTGCCTGTCCGTTTGGTCCTGGGGTATTCATTTGTGTTCAGTTATGTTCTTAATGTTATGTTTTGGGGCCCATCATGTCGACCCACACCACACTGCCATCAATCTTGCTTTCTTGTTTTAAATGTTCTCTCTCTCTCTCTCTCTCTTGCTCTTTCTTTCGCTCTTTCTTTCTCTCTCTCGCTCGCTTTCTCTTTCTCTCTCTCTCTCTTTCTCTCTCTCTTTTTCTCTCTCTCTCTCAATTCAATTCAATTCAAATTGGCTTTATTGGCATGACAATAAAAATAATTGTGTTGCCAAAGCACATACACGTCTCTCTTCTGAATGGATAAGATTAGAAGGATGGTTGTCTAACACAGCAGTATAGATTTGTTTAGCGGGGGGGTATCAAAATCTCTAACTGCACGCGTTTCGTTCCCCACTGTTATGAAGCCGTAGAAAAAGAAGGTAATTCAGAATTTAGAAGCAAACAAACCCAGAAATGATGCTGGATATGTGAATACCGTGTGTGTCTGTCTGTATAGTTTGGAGGTATGCAGTGATGGATAGATATTGATCTCCTCTCTCGCTCTCTCTCCAGGCCAACGTTCCGCTACTTCACCTGGCACACCTGTGTGCTGGGGATTGTGGGCTGCGGCATCATGATGTTCCTCATTAACCCTATCTACGCCTCGGCCAGCATCGCCTTCATGCTGTTCCTGCTCGTCGTCATCCACTACCTGTCTCCCACCAGCAGCTGGGGCTACATCAGCCAGGCCCTCATCTTCCACCAGGTACTTCCAGGCACTTCCAGGTCTTAAAAGGGTCATCAGGTTCATTACAGCTTTTAATAACATTCGAGGAGGACCAGGGGACGGGGGACGGGGGGGGGGACAGTGGTTCATATTTGTTATGCTGGGGATGCATTATAGTGGAGGCAGCTGTACGTCAGTACTATATATATATATATATATATATATACAGTACTGTGCAAAAGTTTTAGGCAGGTGTGAAAAAATGCTGTAAAGTAAGAATGCTTTCAAAAATAGGCATGCTAATAGATTATATTTATCAATTAACTAAATGCAAAGTGAGTGAACAGAAGAAAAATCTAAATCAAATCCATATTTGGTGTGACCACCCTTTGCCTTCAAAACAGCATCAAGCATCAATTCTTCTAGGTACACTTGCACACAGTTTTTGAAGGAACTCGGCAGGTAGGTTGGCCCAAACATCTTGGAGAACTAACCACAGTTCTTCTGTGGATTCAGGCAGCCTCAGTTGCTTCTCTCTTCATGTAATCCCAGACAGACTCGATGATGTTGAGATCAGGGCTCTGTGGGGCCATACCATCACTTCCAGGACTCCTTGTTCTTCTTTACGCTGAAGATAGTTCTTAATGACTTTCGCTGTATGTTTGGGGTCGTTGTCATGCTGCAGAATAAATTTGGGGCCAATCAGATGCCTCCCTGATGGTATTGCATGATGGATAAGTATCTGCCTGTACTTCTCAGCATTGAGGAGACCATTAATTCTGACCAAATCCCCAACTCCATTTGCAGAAATGCAGCCCCAAACTTGCAAGGAACCTCCACCATGCTTCACTGTTGCCTGCAGACACTCATTCGTGTACGCTCTCCAGTCCTTCGGCTTAACAAACTGCCTTCTGCTACAGCCAAATATTTCAAATTTTGACTCATCAGTCCAGAGCACCTGCTGCCATTTTTCCGCACCCCAGTTCCTGTGTTTTCGTGCATAGTTGAGTCGCTGGCCTTGTTTCCACGCTGGAGGTATGGCTTTTGGCCGCAAGTCTTCCATGAAGGCCACTTCTGACCAGACTTCTCCGGACAGCAGATGGGTGTACCAGGGTCCCACTGTTTTCTGCCAGTTCTGAGCTGATGGCACTGCTGGACATCTTCCGATATGCGAAGGGAAGTAAGCATGATGTGTCTTTCATCTGCTGCAGTAAGTTTCTTGGTCGACCACTGCGCTCACGGTCCTCAACGCTGCCCGTTTCTTTGTGCTTCTTCAAAAGAGCTTGGACAGCACATCTGGAAACCCCTGTCTGCCTTGAAATTTCTGCCTGGGAGAGACCTTGCTGATGCAGTATAACTACCTTTTGTCTTGTTGCTGTGCTCAGTCTTGCCATGGTGTATGACTTTGACAGTAAACTGTCTTCAGCAACCTCACCTTGTTAGCTGAGTTTGGCTGTTCCTCACCCAGTTTTATTCCTCCTACACAGCTGTTTCTGTTTCAGTTAATGATTGTGTTTCAACCTACATATTGAATTGATGATCATTAGCACCTGTTTGGTATAATTGTTTAATCATACACCTGACTATATGCCTACAAAATCCCTGACTTTGTGCAAGTGTACCTAGAAGAATTGATGCTGTTTTGAAGGCAAAAGGTGGTCACACCAAATATGGATTTGATTTAGATTTTTCTTCTGTTCACTCACTTTGCATTTAGTTAATTGATAAATATAATCTATTAAAATGTCTATTTTTGAAAGCATTCTTACTTTACAGCATTTTTTCACACCTGCCTAAAACTTTTGCACAGTACTGTATATATATATTGTAAGGCAGCGGATTGTGGGAGACAGCAGGGAGGGGGTTAAAACCTCCCTGAAGAGAGAAATGGCACCTTTTTAATATCCTTTGTAACGTCTTTTCTGACCCCAAATGACCCCCAAACAAATGTGTATGTGCTAAGTACAAGACTTGGTTTTGATAGGCCCGGGGAACCAATAGCTGCTCCACCGACTCTCCATTAATCTGAGTACAATGATACAGTAAGTCATTCTTTATTACAAAATACTCCAAGGGATTTAAGACCACATTCTCCACTTGTGTACCATTCACAACAACCACCTTTCCACGTATATTGACTAAAGTGGGATCCTGTTCTTGTTCTCTGGCAAAACCTTCACTTGGGAGCTGGAGGCTATCTCCCCATGCCCCATCTCCCAATGATGCCCCAGTCTCTATTTGAACCTCCCCCGTATCATCAATAATCTCCTGCTCACGACACTGTGTAGCTACACCCTTGCTGCTTCGCTTTTGCCTAGCCCCAAGCAAACTCAATCCCCCCATGTCTCGTTCCTGGCGCCTCTGTCGTGGCGTTTTCCGAAATTTCACACATTGACTCTCTACATATAAGTCAGGATCGGTAAACGGGAAAATGCTCAGAGGACTCTCTTGAGGTACTTCTTCTACCTCCGATTTTATTTCAGGCTTTACCAATGACCTGTTAAATTGTACCAGGGACTTGAATCCCGGTATGTCTCTACCGAGAATCACTTGGTGGGGAAGTCGGGGTACTATTCCGACTCGCAGTTCCATCACTTGGGCCCCAAGCTCAATGCTCACCACTGCTGTCGGATAATGCTTCGTATCCCCATGTATACAAGTGATTCCCGTCTCGAGACCATAATCTAATGGGCGATCGGCCAACAACCTTGGCGTGACCAATGTAAGTGCACTTCCTGAATCGGCGAGAGCTTCCACATCTTTCCCATTTACCTTTACCTTTATAACATATGGATAAGTCCCCTCGGGTTGTCGAGACACAATAATATGGCCACAAAAATGATCACCGACATTACATTCCATACTCTCATTATTTTTACAAACTTTCGCTATATGCCCCAGCTCATTGCATCGAAAGCACCTAAAATTCCTATAATATGAGTCCTCTTTCCCCGCCCTCATTTCAGTCCCCAGTCCCTTCACAGCCCTCGGCTGCTCTTCACCCCCCCCCGGCATCGCCGGTTGCTTACCCGACCTCGGGCTGAGTCGCATTCTCCAAGATTGTTGACCTGGGTTCCCGGAGTCGGGTCCGGGCTGTCGTGAGAGCTCTTCTGCAGCTAACTGCCGCTCCACAAGATCCACGAATTCATTGACGGTACCTGGATTCCCTTGTCCGACCCACTTCCTTAGGGTGGGCGGTAGGGACCTTAGATACCGATCCATAACGAGGATCTCCAGTATTTTTCTGCGCTATTCTCTGCGGGGTTGAGCCATCGGGTAGCCAAATGAATCAAATCGAACATTTGTGACCTGGGTGGTACTCCTGGAATGTACCCCCAGGCATGATATTTCTGCGCCGGACGGCTGGGGTCACTCCAGCACGGGCAAGGATCTCGGCCTTGAGGTGGGTGTAGTCTTCCGCTACACTTGGAGCGAGGTCATGGTAAGCCTTCTGAGCCTCTCCTGAAAGGAAGGGTGCAATAATTCCGCCCACCTCTCTGTTGGCCAACCCTCCCGGTAGCTGTGCGCTCAAACGCGAGAAGAAATGCTTCCACATCGTCTTCCCTTGTCATCTTCTGCAACACATGAGCGGGCCGTATCAAACTCATGATAGGTTGCTGGAGCTGAGGTTTGTCCAAGCGTACTTTTAAGACTTCCACCTCCTGCCGGGTCACCTCAAGTTGCTGCGCTTGGACCCGGTTAGTCTCATGTTGGACCCTTGCCATTTCTTGCTGGACCGCCGTAGCCGCCACAATTGCGTTAACCAGTGCATGTACGTCTGCCATCTTGTTGTGTTAGTGTGGGTCCGACTGAAGTGTATTTCCGGTCGGGGAGATCCCACCGCTGCCACCATATGTAATAGATTTCACCACTCACGGGTTCGTGCCCCTTTAAAATTACGACCCAGTACACAGAAATGGATTTTCTTGCGCTGATGCGCTATATTTTTAATAAACACAAAAAACAAACAAACTCCTAACTCCGTCTGGAGCGCTTACTACACAGGTTATTCCCTGACTAACTTGCAGGACGGCTAAGCCGTTTACCTGGCACACAAACCATACAGGTTTACACAGCACTTACTTTTTCTTTTCTCTGACTGCTCGGAAGCAGAGCACCTCTCTTCTGCTTCCTTCTACTCAGCAGCCTTGAGCATTCTGACTGCTCCTCTTAAATACCCTGCACCTGGTACTAATTTAACAATGGCTCCCAGGTGCAGGGGATAATTAATAATAACAATTAAATTAAACAATTAAACAAAGGTGCCATTTCTCTCTTCAGGGAGGTTTTAACCCCTCCCTGCTGTCTCCCACAATCCGCTGCCTTACACATCCTTCCCCCAAGTGTGCAACACTGACGGCCATTCCAAGGCCACCTCCCCCTAAAACATAACCACCCACCCTCGAGTCCATAAATGTCCTTTCTCGCCCTCTTCCACGGGCGGACTTGAGGGTGGATCGGTCCATGTCCCGCCCAGCCAGGTAGGGACCACGCACCGCGACGAGGGACCCCAACGGTTTGTCAGGGGCGACCGAACGACAACCGGGCACTGGAGGCTGCAGCAGCGGGCAGAGGTCTGCAGCTGGGACCCAGTGTAGCGACGTCCGGTCACCAAGGGGAGCGAAGCAGTGACCAGGGGAGCGTGGCGGCGCCTGGGAGCAGCGCAGCGGCGTCTTTGTGTCCGGGAGGAGCGGAGCAGGGGACCAGGTGGAGAACTGTGACCGATTCTGCCGACTCCTGGGCTCTAGGTCAAGTGAAGGGAGGTCCAGGCCAACCGACAGGGTGTCCAGGAGCAAGGGCGAGGGACCGCGACGCAGCTGTGCCGGACTGGACCGCAGGGGTGGTGGTCGGGCTGTGGTGGAGGTATGCTTTTCGCCTCCTCCTGGGTTCCTCCCCTCTGGGCTCTGGCAGCGGCTCTTCCCCTCTGGGCTCTGGCAGCGGCTCTTCCCTCTGGGCTCTGGCAGCGGCTCTTCCCTCTGGGCTCTGGCAGCGCGCTCTTCCCCTGGGCTCTGGCAGCGGCTCTTCCCCTGGGCTCTGGCAGCGGCTCTTCCCCTGGGCTCTGGCAGCGGCTCTTCCCCCTGGGCTCTGGCAGCGGCTCTTCCCCTCTGGGCTCTGGCAGCGGCTCTTCCCCCTGGGCTCTGGCAGCGGCGGCTCTTCCCCTCTGGGCTCTGGCAGCGGCTCTTCCCCTGGGCTCTGGCAGCGGCTCTTCCCCTGGGCTCTGGCAGCGGCTCTTCCCCCTGGGCTCTGGCAGCGGCTCTTCCCCTCTGGGCTCTGGCAGCGGCTCTTCCCCTCTGGGCTCTGGCAGCGGGCTCTTCCCCTCTGGGCTCTGGCAGCGGCTCTTCCCCTCTGGGCTCTGGCAGCGGCGGCTCTTCCCCTCTGGGCTCTGGCAGCGCGGCTCTTCCCCTCTGGGCTCTGGCAGCGGCGGCTCTTCCCCTCTGGGCTCTGGCAGGCGGCTCTTCCCCTCTGGGCTCTGGCAGCGGCTCTTCCCCTCTGGGCTCTGGCAGCGGCTCTTCCCCTCTGGGCTCTGGCAGCGGCTCTTCCCCTCTGGGCTCTGGCAGCGGCTCTTCCCCTCTGGGCTCTGGCAGCGCGCTCTTCCCCTCTGGGCTCAAAGGCTGGAGTCAGCGGGGCACCTCTTGCCTGCTCCCACTTTTGGAGCAGCAGGTCTAGCTCCGTCGGCTCGGATCCGGTAGCCCCAACTCCTGTCTCCACTTCTTTGTCTGCTCTTTCTGAGCAGCGGTGTTCGATTGATCATTGCTATCATCTCTTTTAAATCCATTATAACTGGGTCAGTAGGGCCCACACTTTCTGCCACCATATGTAATAGATTTCACCACTCACGGGTTCGTGCCCCTTTAAAATTACGACCCAGTACACAGAAATGGATTTTCTTGCGCTGATGCGCTATATTTTTAATAAACACAAAAACAAACAAAACACAAACAAACTCCTAACTCCGTCTGGGCGCTTACTACACAGGTTATTCCCTGACTAACTTGCAGGACGGCTAAGCCGTTTACCTGGCACACAAACCATACAGGTTTACACAGCACTTACTTTTTCTTTTCTCTGACTGCTCGGAAGCAGAGCACCTCTCTTCTGCTTCCTTCTACTCAGCAGCCTTGAGCATTCTGACTGCTCCTCTTAAATACCCTGCACCTGGTACTAATTTAACAATGGCTCCCAGGTGCAGGGGATAATTAATAATAACAATTAAATTAAACAATTAAACAAAAGGTGCCATTTCTCTCTTCAGGGAGGTTTTAACCCCCTCCCTGCTGTCTCCCACAATCCGCTGCCTTACAATATATATAAATAGAGGGAGAGAGAGAGAGAGAGAGAGATAATGAGAGAATGAGAATGAAGGCCTCCTAGCAGTCTATCATTGTCACTGACGTGCTTGTTAATTGTTTTAATTAGATTTTTGACACATTTATTTCAACTCTTACTTGATGAATGCATCAGGAATAAAAAAACAAACCACCTGTGTGTGTGTGTGTATTACAAGCCCTGGACTTTAACCACTGGAGCACACTGCCTCCTCAAAGTAAACTATACATGAGCAGCTAAAATGAAGTGTTGTAGTAGCTAATCCATCATATTTACCCAGTGCTTCTCAACGGGGGGTTGGGGTAGCCAATCCAGCGTCCCAAAAATAAATAAATAAATAAATAAATAAATGTAGATGGCACGGGTTGATTCTATGGTAATATAATCCCCCCCCCTCAAAATCTTAGACATTTTGGACAGCAGTATGTATATGTGTGTGTGTGTGTGTGTGTGTGTGTGTGTGTATATATATATATATATATATATATATATATATATATATATATATATATATATATATATATATATATATATATACAGTGCCTTATGAAAGTATTCGGCCCCTTGAACTTTGCGACCTTTTGCCACATTTCAGGCTTCAAACATAAAGATATGAAACTGTAATTTTTTGTGAAGAATCAACAACAAGTGGGACACAATCATGAAGTGGAACGAAATTTATTGGATATTTCAAACTTTTTAACAAATAAAAACTGAAAAATTGGGCTGCAAAATTATTCAGCCCCTTTACTTTCAGTGCAGCAAACTCTCTCCAGAAGTTCAGTGAGGATCTCTGAATGATCCAATGTTGACCTAAATGACTAATGATGATAAATAGAATCCACCTGTGTGTAATCAAGTCTCCGTATAAATGCACCTGCACTGTGATAGTCTCAGAGGTCCGTTTAAAGCGCAGAGAGCATCATGAAGAACAAGGAACACACCAGGCAGGTCCGAGATACTGTTGTGGAGAAGTTTAAAGCCGGATTTGGATACAAAAAGATTTCCCAAGCTTTAAACATCCCAAGGAGCACTGTGCAAGCGATAATATTGAAATGGAAGGAGTATCAGACCACTGCAAATCTACCAAGACCTGGCCGTCCCTCTAAACTTTCAGCTCATACAAGGAGAAGACTGATCAGAGATGCAGCCAAGAGGCCCATGATCACTCTGGATGAACTGCAGAGATCTACAGCTGAGGTGGGAGACTCTGTCCATAGGACAACAATCAGTCGTGATACTGCACAAATCTGGCCTTTATGGAAGAGTGGCAAGAAGAAAGCCATTTCTTAAAGATATCCATAAAAGTGTCGTTTACAGTTTGCCACAAGCCACCTGGGAGACACACCAAACATGTGGAAGAAGGTGCTCTGGTCAGATGAAACCAAAATCGAACTTTTGGCAACAATGCAAAACGTTATGTTTGGCGTAAAAGCAACACAGCTCATCACCCTGAACACACCATCCCCACTGTCAAACATGGTGGTGGCAGCATCATGGTTTGGGCCTGCTTTTCTTCAGCAGGGACAGGGAAGATGGTTAAAATTGATGGGAAGATGGATGGAGCCAAATACAGGACCATTCTGGAAGAAAACCTGATGGAGTCTGCAAAAGACCTGAGACTGGGACGGAGATTTGTCTTCCAACAAGACAATGATCCAAAACATAAAGCAAAATCTACAATGGAATGGTTCACAAATAAACATATCCAGGTGTTAGAATGGCCAAGTCAAAGTCCAGACCTGAATCCAATCGAGAATCTGTGGAAAGAACTGAAAACTGCTGTTCACAAATGCTCTCCATCCAACCTCACTGAGCTCGAGCTGTTTTGCAAGGAGGAATGGGCAAAAATTTCAGTCTCTGATGTGCAAAACTGATAGAGACATACCCCAAGCGACTTACAGCTGTAATCGCAGCAAAAGGTGGCGCTACAAAGTATTAACTTAAGGGGGCTGAATAATTTTGCAGCCCAATTTTTCAGTTTTTATTTGTTAAAAAGTTTGAAATATCCAATAAATTTCGTTCCACTTCATGATTGTGTCCCACTTGTTGTTGATTCTTCACAAAAATTACAGTTTCATATCTTTATGTTTGAAGCCTGAAATGTGGCAAAAGGTCGCAAAGTTCAAGGGGCGAATACTTTCAAGAAGGCACTGTATATATATATATATATATATATATATATATATATATATATATATATATATATATATATATATATATATTGCAGAATGTGACAGTGTGCTGTTCGATAGCAGTTGAAGGTCTCAGATAATGTTCGAGGTCTTAATCTGCTCCCCCAGCACCTGCTTTGCATGTTCCTGTGAAACCATCCTTAAATAGAATTACATTCCTGCAGTGTGGACTGCTACAGTTTTATTGTGATTTGATTTGAATATGTTAACAATATAATCTGGGCGATTCTAATGGGATTGGAGTTCTCGCATTGTAACCTAATCAGGCTGTGTGATGTGTGGCTCGTCTGTTTCCAAGGGCGACCTGGAGACATGCAGACACTTCTGTTTAATTTTATTAAAAAGTTTGTTCATCATATTCTTGTGATGATGCAGAGAGACCCACGGGGGGTCTCTCTGTATGCTGGTCTTGGAGCCAAACACATCAGATAGCAAACTCCTACAAGGAAGTGAATGTTTTGACAGAAAACATATTGAAATATCGCCGAGTTTGATTGGTCAGGTTTGCTCAGTAAAGGGTCTGTGATTCAGTTTTTTTCCCAGCTATCTTGTGGAGAGTATAAATATGCATTGTGGATTGTCAGGGCACTGACCTCCTGCATTCGGTTTCATTGCGTGCGTGTGTGTAGGTGAGGAAGTACCTGCTGATGCTGGACGTGCGGAAGGACCACGTTAAGTTCTGGCGGCCGCAGGTGCTCCTGATGGTGGCCAACCCCCGGAGCAGCGTGGAGCTCATCGGCTTCGTGAACGACATCAAGAAGAGCGGCCTGTACGTGTTGGGCCACGTGGAGCTCGGGGACCTGGGTAAGAGACTGGGGTCTGCAGCAGGGGGAGAGCAGCTTGCACCCACCTTAGTGGAGACTGTGAGCTGATCAACCCAGCAGCAATCAAGGGATCTTGTATGTTCCAGTATTTATTGTTTTTTTTTTTTTTTTATATTCTCTAAGGAATATTGTAAAACTACCCCTGTTAAAAACACTATGTGAAGGCGGTGATAGAAAGTGAGTTGAGCAGCCCAGTAGATGTGTTGGCTGGGCCGGCTCTCTGCCTCCTCGATTTTTAAAGCACTGTGCTTCCCTGCAGACACGCTGCCGTCGGACCCGCTGCAGTCCCGCTACGACTCCTGGCTCACCCTCGTCGACAAGCTGAACATCAAGGCCTTTGTCAACCTCACCCTGGCTGACACCATCCGGCACGGGGTGCAGCAGCTGCTCTTCATCTCGGGCCTGGGTACGTGCGCGCACTTGCACAGACACTATCTCACACCGCAGGGCTGGAAATCACTTCTATTGCACAGCAGTTTCACCCATTCCAGGGTTTAATACAAGCTTGATTAGCCACAGTTTATAGTTAACAAGCTCAGGTGTGTCGCATTAAACTCATAGCGAAACCAGGAACGGATCAAACTGCTATGGAATAGGAGTCTTATTTCCATCCCTGCACAGGCTCTTAAATGCTAACTTATAGCTGTAACTCAAATGATCCAAATACAGAAATATTCATTCAGTAACGGCCTTCCGTTTCCTTGATAGATCCAGTTTGGACAATGTAAACGATCCCTTCTCCCTTCTCCCTCCAGGCGGAATGAGACCCAACACCATGGTCCTCGGATTCTATGACGACTGCGAGCCCCAGGACGGGCTGGATGAGTTTGCGGGCAGCGCGATGGACACCAGCCTCCCGGTCGAGGAACCGCGGCTGAACTTTCCAACGCTGCGACGGACGGCCGGCAGGAAGGCACTGTCAATGGAGGATTACGTGGCTGTGGTGTCGGACTCCGTGAAGATGCTGAAGAACGTGGCCCTGGCACGCTACTTCTCCAACTTCGACAGGAAGGAGGTGCTGGGCCGCAAAGCCGTGTACGTGGACGTGTGGCCGCTGAACCTGATGCGGCCGGACAGCATCAACTACGTGGACACATGCAGCCTGTTCCTGCTGCAGCTGGCCTGCGTGCTCACCATGGTGCGGGCCTGGCGCCAGGCCCGGCTGCGCCTCTTCCTGTGCGTGGAGTCTGGCCGCAGCATGCAAGGCCCCGAGGAGAAGCTCCGGCAGCTGCTCCGCGAGCTGCGCATCAAGGCAGACATCCACACCGTGGCCTGGGACTCCGTGGTGGCCCTGCATTGGCACAAACAGGCGGGGAGGAAGCCAGAGGAGGAGCTGGAGCTGGAGCTGGAGGAGGACTTTGTGAACAGCTTCCCCAGCAACGCCACCCGCATGTCCGACGATTACCTGCAGGCCATCAACAGGATGATCCTGCAGCAGGCCTCGGAGCCGGCCGTGCGCTTCCTGTACCTGCCTCGACCCCCCGCAGACACCAGCCTCTACCACACCTACCTGCGCCACCTGGACATCATGACCAAAGACCTGGGACCCACTCTGCTCATCCACGGAGTGACTCCCGTCACCAGCACTCACCTCTGAGCCTGCCCCGACCCCCCACGGACACCAGCCTCTACCACACCTACCTGCACCACCTGGACATCATGACCAAAGACCTGGGACCCACTCTACTCATCCACGGAGTGACTCCCGTCACCAGCACTCACCTCTGAGCCTGCCCCGACCCCCCACGGACACCAGCCTCTTCCACACCTACCGGACACCAGCCTCTTCCACACCTACCTGCGTCACCTGGACATCATGACCAAAGACCTGGGACCCACTCTACTCATCCACGGAGTGACTCCCGTCACCAGCACTCACCTCTGAGCCTGCCCCGACCCCCCACGGACACCAGCCTCTTCCACACCTACCTGCGTCACCTGGACATCATGACCAAAGACCTGGGACCCACTCTACTCATCCACGGAGTGACTCCCGTCACCAGCACTCACCTCTGAGCCTGCCCCGACCCCCCACGGACACCAGCCTCTTCCACACCTACCTGCGTCACCTGGACATCATGACCAAAGACCTGGGACCCACTCTACTACCTGGACATCATGACCAAAAACCTGGGACCCACTCTACTCATCCACGGAGTGACTCCCGTCACCAGCACTCACCTCTGAGCTGGGGCCGACCATGCAGAGGGGAGTGTGTGTGATATCAAAGCACTTTTATAGTGACACTTTGCATGGAGTGGCATTAATCACACCGACGTGCTTAGTTACTCGAAACCGCAGGTGACTCGCAACATGGTTTTAAAAACTCGATGTCTGATCTGATAAAGTTGATAAATTAGTGTGGTTGATGTTACTGTTTTAAAGTAGTCACCCTCTTTGTATCCTGTGCCAGGGTGAACTAGGCTGGCGTAATTACTACCACCACATCCCTGTTTAGTTATATAAATATACACATACAGAAAAGAAAAGGTTTATGAAAAAGTTAAAGTAAAACTAGAACAGCCTGCCAAGTTTCTGTTTATTACATTGCTTTCGGTTTAATTCATCCCAATTGATTTATTTCTCCAGGATCAAGAAAACCTTTCAGAACACGGGTCTCATTGGCAAGGGGGTCCTGGCAAGCGAGCAGCTGTCGTGTTTAGTTAATCTGGTTCTGACATCCAGACAACCCAGATCAATAGACTGCAGTGCATAATGTTTAAACCGCTATCAGTCACACAATGCAGTCCCAGCGTTACAATACAATCGCAGCCGATGCTTTGTGTTTGGCATGATCAAATGGCACTCAAAACCACTGTTAAACGAACATGCTGACTTGCTGCAGCTCCAACAAGATCGTGTGCAGAATGCAATGTTTTGTCCGAAGCGGACCCTCTGTTCTGATTTAAATATAATGTTGCCTGTCTTCTGTAGGACAACTTGTCTGAAACCTGGCGCACTGGTTCCATCACCTCTCCCAGAGGAAATAGATGAATATATCAAAGCTTAGCAGGGAATCTGAAAGTGAAGCTGGGAAAGCAATTCAGCCCTCAGAAAATGTGCGACATAAATTTCTCGGAACGGTTCCCTCTATTAAAGCGATAATCATGCAATCCACTCTTTTACAGCTCTTTTTAAATGAGTCTATTTAGCATCAGAAAATGACGCATTAGTCATGGAGTATAATAGCCTGGCGAAATAATTACATTTTGGACACCTACATAAACTAGGGCTTTATATATAATGTATTTGATTTAATAATATAATTATGCGTGTTAATTTTACATGAAACCTCACGATCGGATCTCTGCACTTTCTATTCAGTAGAGTAGAAAAACGGAAAGGGTGCTGGGGTAGCTGACTCCTGCTGATACCAGCCCAGATAAGAGGGGGGAGCTGCAGTGGTGGTGTGAAAGGTGCTCATCTACTTTACCCTCATTGAGCCATACTGTCTGTATACCAAGAAGTGTCCGAGACGGCAGAGTTTGGCAGACTTTCAGGAGAACATTGTGTGACCGCTGCCTCCTAGTTCCTAAAGGAAATGTAAAAGGAACTGCAATGAAAGCATAGGGTACAGCAGAGGGGAACTAGACTGCAGTAAGCACAAGGTTACAGTACAACTACATCAACCTGCAGAGCCCCATGAGGGTCTAATTACCATTCCAGTGCAGTCACTGTGCTCCACTGTTTGTACCCATTTCAGTGCATTCTCATTTCAGATAAAGTTAACAGGAGTCTAGCAGGGGGTGGATCTTCTGCACAGTATAACCCAGAGAGGATATGAACCTGGTGCTTCACTGCAGGCTGTTCTACACCTTCCCTGGAAATCTGGAAACACTGCAGGTTCCTTCCCAGGAGGATCAGAGCGCACTTTCTCAGTGAAACCTTTGCTGGCGGACTGACTCGAATCCAGGTTTTCGTTCTTCACACAGATCTGCCAGCGGATTGCCTTGAACCAGGCTTCTCGAATTGGTAGAGTGGCTTTCTTATGGGCTGTTGTTGTGTTGTGCAGCTAATCTTCGGTGCTGCTGCCTCTGGATCAGCAGGGACCCTCCTGTTGCTTTGTTTACACCAGCCGTCGCTCCCACTGAACTTGATTGATCGATGTGAGAGAGACGCTCACAGTACAGGTGCTCTGCTTCCAGCTTTCTTAAGAAAAGCTTTGCGTGGTTCTCCTTTTTATTTAGTTAGTTTTACCGGTATGTACTTTTGAACAGCTGTCTGGAAAGTCATTTCTGGTTTCCGAGATGATGGATTTTGTGACAGTTGGCAGCGGTACGTTTAGTTTCCTCTTGGACTGAAATCAAATCAAAAATAAAAAGTTTGAACGTGTGGACACTGAGTGTGTCGTGTGGACGCTGTGGGTATACCATGGGTGTTTGCCAGTTACAATAAAGCCATAAATATTTGCGACCAAAACATTTGCAGAATCACACCATAAAACCTGTTTTGCTCCAGAAATGTTGGAGACCTGTTGCAATATATCAATGCACTTGCAATACAAAGTTTGATATTCGTGCCAAAAATGTTTGCGTTTTTCACACACACAAACCGCATAATAAAAGGATGGCAAATATTTATGGCTTTACAGTACCTGAAACATTGAGTCCATTCTGTTTACATATATAAGCATATATTATGATTATGATGCTGGGTGACTGTAAAGCCAGTTGTCTGTTTTGCAGTATGTGTGTGAGATGCTGCTGTATTCTGCTATGTTTTAATGCAGTGAACCCTTCCCTGAGACACTAGGTGCAATACCATCAATCAATGCAGTAAAATCTCTGTAGGTGTCGGGTACAGGGAGCTGTGTAGCACTGCTGCCCACAGCCTGCTGTCTCCACTCCCTCGCTTGGTTCCATTGCTCTGTGGAAGGTCAGTGTTTGTTTCTTCCATTGAGTGACCAGCTGACTGTACCCACCCTGTGTACTGGTGTGGAATTCAAAATACAACAGCAATGCTGCTGCTGCTCCTGAAGTGAATTATAACATGCATATGGTTTTGAAAGTGGCTAATATGTAAAATATATAAACTCAGCAAATGTTTTCTTAAGCCTTAATAATGATGATGGCATACTTCATTGAAAGTAAAGCAATAAACAGTGAATATAAATTTGTGTTTGTGAGTGTAATTCTCCTGGTTAGATCTTTGAAAGATAAGGACTGCATTTAAAGATGCACTGTCTCTTCAATGCTTTTACTTTAGCCAGTTTAACTGTATTTCCACATGTGTGTTATTTGATTGTATCCTGTTGAACCCGTGTGGAGACTACACTGCATAGTGATGGTTCAGTGGTACAGACAGCTGGCTTCAATATTTCAATGAGCTGCATCTCAATAACCTCCACTGATAAATGACACATGTACCTCTTCCACCCTGCGATCCCATTGGAGCCCAGCTCTCCTGATACAGGCTTGTGCGAATTGTAAACAGAAAGCAGATTAAAGTAGTCCTGTATGGAGGTATCCTATAGAAATATTTGATGAATTCTTTGTAGAACTTCATCTCTGCTTCTGTTTGTATTCTGTCAGTAATGTATTAAAAGGGAAGTATAAACCATTGCTGTGTGTGCTGCCTTCTCTTCAGGGATCCAAACCCAGCTTCTGTCCCACAGGTCAGCCACGAGTGTGTGTCTAATAACACGCTGTGCTGATTGAGTGAGGGCGAGGTCAGTGTGCAGACCTGCATGAAGAGGGAGGGCGAGGTCAGTGTGCGGACCTGCATGAAGAGGAGGGAGGTCAGTGTGAGGACCTGCATGAAGAGGGAGGCGAGGTCAGTGTGTGGACCTGCATGAAGAGGGAGGGCGAGGTCAGTGTGCAGACCTGCATGAAGAGGGAGGGCGAGGTCAGTGTGCAGACCTGCATGAAGAGGGAGGGCAAGGTCAGTGTGCGGACCTGCATGAAGAGGGAGGGCGAGGTCAGTGTGCAGACCTGCATGAAGAGGGAGGGCGAGGTCAGTGTGCGGACCTGCATGAAGAGGGAGGGCGAGGTCAGTGTGCAGACCTGCATGAAGAGGGAGGGCGAGGTCAGTGTGCGGACCTGCATGAAGAGGGAGGTCAGTGTGCAGACCTGCATGAAGAGGGAGGGCGAGGTCAGTGTGCAGACCTGCATGAAGAGGGAGGGGGAGGTCAGTGTGCAGACCTGCATGAAGAGGGAGGGGAAGGTCAGTGTGCAGACCTGTATGAAGAGGAGGGAAGGTCAGTGTGCAGACCTGTATGAAGAGGAGGGAGGTCAGTGTGCAGACCTGCATGAAGAGTGAGGACAGTGTGCAGACCTGCATGAAGAGCGAGGGTGAGGTCAGTGTGCAGACCTGCATGAAGAGGGAGGGCGAGGTCAGTGTGCGGACCTGCATGAAGAGTGAGGGCGAGGTCAGTGTGCGGACCTGCATGAAGAGGGAGGGCGAGGTCAGTGTGCAGACCTGCATGAAGAGGGAGGGCGAGGTCAGTGTGCGGACCTGCATGAAGAGCGAGGGTGAGGTCAGTGTGCAGTCCTGCATGAAGGCATTTCACAAAGGCAAAAAATAACCAATTGTGTTCTGCCTTGCATCTCTTGCAGGATGAGCCTACAAAACCATCCCTTGTTCTTCTAGATCAAATCTTTGCTTCAGTTTTTGATGAAGTTTTCAAAGGTTGCTCCTGGTTTGCTCAGGTTTCCCCCGCATTGCAGACTTGCTGTATGAGAGAAAGCAGGCCAATGTACACACAAGGGCTCCAGAAACACAGCACAGGAGAAGAGCTTGGGATCTGTCTGGGATTCAAACCATCATCTTGAGTTTGCAGGGGTTATGCTGCTTCCCATGCAGGGGGCTGCAGAAAAGCACATTGAACCCAGCGTGGGAGCTGGAGGCACTCGGCAAGAAGTTGGGATTTCTCCAGGTTCACACAGCGGGTTAGTCCCCATAGTCTGGTTCTCCTTCTGGGAAACTCATTTCTGTGTTTGCTGGATTTATGTTTATGGATATTATAATTTCATCAGCCTGTCTACTGTATGTAGAAAGATTTACTCCCAGTTCCCTCATATCCAGCATGTCAGAAGTTGGTTGCAAAAAATAAAATACATTTTGTACTGCAGACTCAGCCTAACTGCAAGGACTGGGCAGATTAACTGCGTTTCGTTTATTTTTTTGATAAATGGCAGCATATGTTTAACATCAGCCAATGTCTCTCCCTTTGAAATATGAGCAGAGTTGAAGTAGAATTGGTGAAGGCCATGCTTTTAATAAAACAATATGCTATGAACTCCTGCAGAATATATAGTATATTATTATAGATGCAGAAGATGGCTGGTCTCAATCGGCTCTACAAAAAAAAAAAAAAAAAAGTTAAATATATGTTGCTATAAAGTTTCTGTATCCTTTTGTACTGCACACTACAGCTTCGTTGCACTAGGCAGTTTGATTTGCATTTGATTTGTATTTGAATAGCACTCTCTACAGACAATGCCCTGGCACTAGTTTCACTAGTTTCCCCTCTCCTGCAGTTTCTGTGCCAGCTGGCTTGGTTATAATTGGTTCATATGACCTTCAGATTGTATATGCTGCACAGCTGCTAAGTATTGAATGCCCACTAGGTGGCGGTTATGTATATACAGCATTTGTGGTTAGTTCAGTGGGCATTCCCTGTGTGCTTCTGCTTGCTCCACCCAGGTAATTGAGACTGTGTGAAGTGGACCCTATACTGTGTGTGTAACCTTGAGCAGACAAACTCTAAAAGAACTGCTTGTCACAGTCATTGCTTTTAAGGAAAAACACAGGAAATTAAGAAGCACCAAAACCCCTTTAACATGCCTGGTCTGAGTCTACAGTACCTGGGTTTGTGTGCACCAGCCTCAATCCCTGCACTCTGCGTATCATTAACAGCTTCATTTCAAATAAGAAACGAAACAACATCAGTTATGCTTTTGCTCCATAATGAATGGAAAACTATTGTTTCAGAAGAAGATAATGACCATTTTTTTTCTTATTGATTTATTGTTTTGTTTTTGTTTTTTGTCTTTTAAACATTGGCGACTTTGCTCGGTCACTCTCGCATCAGATTTTATTTATTTATTTTTGTCGTTAAAACCGACCCAGAAAAGAGCTGTGTGTTGAGTTACTGCAGCTTTAAAAGTGCTGCAACACTCCCAACTCCAGCCAGCAATTTTATTACAGCTGTTATTTCACAGAGGAAGTGGCACTCTGAGAGTAACGCGCGGTGATTGCATGCCAAGTGCGAGTACAGTAGCGAGAAATTAGGCAATTAGCGCAGGCGATGTGACCCTCGGAGAGTGTAATCATTACCAGAAGCCCCTCGGCACGACTCAACTCTTATTAGCGAGCACAGAGAGAGCTGTGACATTCAGGGGAGGTGGAGAGGAGCGGGCCTGCAGTGACACTCAATTCAGCCCAGGAGCCGCAATTCTGTCGTTTAACTCTAGATATGCTCCCCCAATCCCCAGGGAAAGCTTCAAGAAACACTCACAATAGCCCATCGCACACTGTATGAATTCTCAAGAAGCAATTCTCATGTGCACTTCTTCCACCTGTTGTGAAGCCTGATCCCCAAAGCAAAGGCAGCTGTGATTCCATTTTATAACAATTTGAGTTTGCTGTAAACTGCAGGTGAGCTGTATTGCAAGTTGATGGGGTGGCTTCTGGTGTCGTGATGTCATCTCATGCAGGTTGGGCTCTGTCTAGATGTATTGTACTCCGGAACTAGTATTAAACATTAATAGGGGTGTTTTATTATCTTGGAGATTCGCTCATATGCGTCATGCGCCATGGGTTGACATCCATAGACGAGATAAGATACGCTGCAATTTTGACAGATTGATGGAGGAGAGGGACAGTGGGAGGAGAGGGACAGCAGACAACATTGCTTGTTTTAGATGGTTAACTGATAGGACCACACAGAATCCATAATATGGCAACCAGGTGCATTTTGTGCTGAAATTCACCCAGAATATAAACAGAGCACTGAAACATCTTTTCAATACAGCAACTCTCTGTTAACACCTTTTGAATTTCACGCTGTCCAACTAACCTCTTCCAGTCAACTCCTGCTAATTGTACTGTACTGTCCCCCTGGACCTCTCGCTCACTTTCTCAATTAACTCAACTATCTCCTCTCTTCCCTCCCCTCTCTGTCTACCCCAACTGTCCTGTTAGGTGATTTCAATATCCATCTCTCCAACCCCACCCACTCTGCTGGATTCCTTCGTCACCTTCACTCCTTCAACTTCTCTCTCCATCTACCCCTACCCACAAAGCTGTCTGTCAACTGGACCTCACCTTCTCCAGGGCCTGCTGCCCCTCCACCCTCTCTATCACCCCTCTGGATCTCGCTGATCACTATTTCATCTCTCTTTCTCTGTCTCTCCCCTCTCTCCCTACTCCACCTACCCCCTCTGTCACCTCCCTCTGTAACCTCTGCTCTCTCTCCCCCTCTGTCCTTGCCTCCACCGCTCTCTCACCTCCCTCCTATCGGCTCCTTCTCCCAACTCTCTGTAGACTCTGCTACCTCCACCCTCTTCTCCTCCCTCACCTCCTCACTCGACTCCCTCTGTCCCCTCACCTCCCAACCTCTCTGATATCCGCTAACTCTTTAACACCTCCTCCCTCCCGCTCCAACCCAACACCCTCTGTCTCCTCTACTAACTCTCCCTCCTTCTCTCCCTTCTCAGATTCTGACCTCTCCTCCCTCCTCCAGGGCCACAAACCCACCACGTGCGTCCTGGACCCCCTGTTTCAAGCTGCTTCTCCTGCTCTACTCCCCTTCATCTCCTCCCTTCTCAACACCTCTCTCCGCTCTGGCCTCTTTCCCTCTGCCTTCAAACAAGCCTCTATTAGCCCCTTCTCAAAAAACCTACCCTCAACCCCACCTCCCTCCAGAACTAGTGTCCCGTCTCCCTCTTACCCTTCCTCTCTAAAACCCTTGCGCGGACTGTACACTGCCAGCTCTCTGCTTTCCTGTCTAACCACTCTCTGCTCGGCCCTCTCCATTCTGGTTTCCGCTCTGCTCACTCCACTGAAACTGCTCTCTGCCACGCTGCTTCGCTCACTCCACTCGCTCCCGATCACCGCTCACATCCAGTTTGCCTCTTGTACTTGTCTACTGATGCCTTGACCAGGCTGCACCCAGCTACCTCCAGACCCTCATCTCTCCCTACACCCCCACCCCAACCTCTCCACTCCACCTGCACTAGAAGACTGGCTGTATCTCCCCTGCCTCCAGAGCCCTCTCCTTCTCCTCCCTCGCCCTGCAGTGGTGGAACGACCTTCCTACAGATGTCAGGACTGCCCAGTCCCTGACCACCTTCCAGCGCCTCCTCAAGACACACCTCTACAGACAACACCTGTAAAACTCAACTCTTCCCTTCTGGATTATATAGCACTCTGCCTTTAACGCACTTTAACTTGCACTTATCTGTTCCCTATGTTACTGTATTTAATCCTGCACTTAACCCAATCTGTAGTATTTTGTATTTCACTTGCACTCGTATCTAACCCTGATGTATTTTTGTATACAACTGTAAGTTGCCTTGGGTAAGGGCATCTGCTCATAAATAAATAACAACAACAAAGACAGTGGTCCATCGGTCTTGATTTCTATAGTTTTAGTTTTATTTTGAAAAACAAGCCCGTGGATGTGTGAGTAACATTGTGGGCCGTATTAACCCTTTCAAGAATGGAATATTGTAAATAGCTGGACACATCATCAATATATTTCATTTTTTTCCCATTGCTTTATATCAGGGGCCACATGGCATCCTCATGAGCTCCTCATGCATTTGCGTCTTCCCTATGAGAGCGCCGTGCATGAAAGGGTTAATTTAGAATGTCCCAGGAAGGTCCGTGCTCGTTTCTATGCTGTTGAAATTGTTTTATTCCTCTCGCTACACAGGGCCCTTCCCACGTCCTCTGCAAACCAACCCTCTCCAGATCCAGCACACATGAACATGATAATGGAAATAAGTGTGTGCTGTGGGTGGATCATTGCAGAGCCCTGTCTGACTGGACTCTTCAGTCTAAAGCAGCACTTAAGCAATTAAACTGCCTGGCTGAGTGGAGATGGCAGGGCTTCAGCCGAGCGCCTTTCAGGGGCTGAATAGTAAACACACTGGTTTATTTACTGGAGAGCTGCAGCCAGCATTGATGCCTGTGACAGCAGGACAGGGTGGGACAGTCATGTACTTGCTTCTCCGAAGAGAGAGAGGCTCTTTTTAATTAGCCTGACTCAATCATCCCTTTCACTGAAAAAGAAAAAAAGAATCCTGTTGTCTGAATAATGGTTGTTTGTCAAAAGGCAGGACTGTTAGTCTTGAAAGCACTAGTGTAGTTTAAAAACAGCCCTCTCATTTAAACTAAATGGTCGCTGGTACCAGGGGCCTGTATTTTAAAAACACAGTCGTTGCAAGGAGATGAATCTCGTGAGCAGATATCCTGGCTAAGTGACTGGATTCAGGGAAAGCTGTGAAACGCCTGGATGAACTGCTCTCCGGAGGCTGCTTCAAGCGTGGGGGAAAGCATTTGCTTCTTCTTGCTCAGCATTCTGCAGGAGGGTCTGCGAACAGCAGCACAGCAGCACGCTGCCCAGTCTATTCGCTCGGTCGGCATCCTGTTGCATTCTCCAGTGCTGGCACTCAGAGTCTCGGGGAGGGAATCTAATCTTGGAAAGAGCACGGGGCTCTCAATTACCCGACATTGAGGGCAGTCTCCCCACAGCAAGGGGGGGTGAAAGAGAACAGCCCATTAAATGCGATTAAATGGACCACTTACCTGGATCAGGCAGCTTCTCGGATTAGCACAGAAAGAAGGCGACGGAACGCTGAACTCATTTAAGAGAGAATATCTCTGCTTGTGTTTCTCATACGCTAGCCGGCTGCAGCCGTACGAAAGTGAAACACGTGATGTCGGCAGCGGTCACGAACAGGCACGTGTGTGCCGTGCAGTTTAAAAGTGTTACTGTGTGTGTGGAGAGGCATGTGAAATCGAGCACTCCTCCGCTACTGGAGTCCCTCACTGGGCAATGCCAAGAACAATGATCCACACACAGAGGTGCCTGTCTCTATACTGGTGAGTTCCACAAGCGAGCTTCTTAACCACAATGCAAAAGAGCCGGGCTCGTCTACATTCGTAGTTATAGGCTATAGAATCCATAATGGCAGTGCGTCACACAACACACTGTCTGTTCCACTGACCAGGAGAGGAAGTGGGTGAGCTCTACACAGCCGTCCCTAGCCAGGTTACAGAGGGCTATCTCACAGCAAGTCTGCCCATGCAGGTTGTTCTCCAGGCCTGCTACTCTTCAGAGGGCAGTGGCTCTGGATTACTGCCCCACTGAGCCTCTGATACTGATGTCTCATAACAAGGGCTGTTACACAGAGTTCATTTGCTGGTAGCACTAATTGCATTCATTTAATAATAAAAAAGAAGTGTTTAGATAAGGCGCTGGCCCGCTGCTAAATGCTGCTGATTGCCCTGAGCACCGTTGTGTTTTAATGGTGGGGAAGGCTGGTCTTAAGACAGTGATTTTAATTGCGGACCTTGAGGCAGTGAGCAGTTAGTGTGCATTGCAAGCCACATTAACGGATCAGAACTCGTCAGAATTCACCCTGAAAAGGTTGCAGGAAGCCCGGGGATGGCTCTTTTTTGCTCACATGCAAAATTGTTCTTTATCTGGGAGGAAATGCGGGGGGGGGATAGAAATAAACTGTGTTCCTGCCTTATTTCCTATCCACTTCCCAAACTTGTTTTGTGCCATTTTAAACTACACTGTATTTAAAGTAAGCTGACAAAATGCCCTACACAGAGAATAATCATTTGAGGCGTGTCCACTGGCCACAGAAGGTTACTGTACACAATCTTTTAGAAACATGTGAAAGAAACTTCATGAATTCAATGACAAACATTTCTTTTGCAATGTCTTCAAAAAGACTTGTGTCTGTCATTGAATGTACTGTTGTCTCAAGCATTGCTTCAGTACAGTTTGTCGATGGAGTGCACTGTACTGTACATTCAGTTTGCCCTGCCAGGGAGGAGAGTGGAAGGTAGGGGTGTTGCAGCCTGAGAGAAGAGAAAGGATGCACACTGCACTCGTGTTTGCACAACACTTTTTTAAAGATTCTTAGATTGTGTGCATTCAATAATTCTTCAGTTGTCATTCTATTATTGACTGCACTTAATATAAAAATCTTTAAAAGAGACTTGTGCAGAAAAGTACAGTCTGGCTCTTTTCTTTTCTCCAAGGAGAAAAGCACAGCATGCTAGTGAATTAGCCCACTGTGCCGTCTCTCTTCCATGGAAAAGCCTCCTTTATCATTGTCTATATAGGAAATGATCCAATTCTTTGAAAATAATGTAAGGGATCAGCTGGATTTGAACACACTCCTCCAAAGAGAACAGCTTTGCTTGGTAGTGAATTAGCCCACTGTGCCACCTCACAGGATAGATAGATAGATAGATAGATAGATAGATAGATAGATAGATAGATAGATAGATAGATAGATAGATAGATAGATAGATAGATAGATAGATAGATAGATAGATAGATAGATAGATAGATAGATAGATAGATAGATAGATAGATAGATAGATAGATAGATAGATAGATAGATAGATAGATAGATAGATAGATAGATAGATAGATAGATAGATAGATAGATAGATAGATAGATAGATAGATAGATAGATAGATTAACATGGTGCAATTACACACACACTGACACAAAGGGAAACGCTCCGTTCCATAGATAGGGTGGAGTTGATAATCCCAGAGCAGGGATCGGATGTTTGCTGAACTTTTCTAGTGTTTTAAATAAACTACTAACATAAAAGCCAGTTAGTAAGCTAGTTGTCAACAGATAATAAAATAAAGAAAGCGTCACTTGGATAAAGCATGAGAGCCATTCTTGACACAGCATTCCCTTCCCCCTGTGAAAAGCAGCAATGAGCTGACAGCCAGCACACAGCATTCCCTTCCCCCCTTGTGAAAAGCAGCGATGAGCTGACAGCCAGCACACAGCATTCCCTTCCCCTGTGAAAAGCAGCAATGAGCTCCTGACAGCCAGCACACAGCATTCCCTTCCCCTGTGAAAAGCAGCAATGAGCTCCTGACAGCCAGCACACAGCATTCCCTTCCCCTGTGAAAAGCAGCAATGAGCTCCTGACATGCCAGCACACAGCATTCCCTTCCCCTGGTGAAAAGCAGCAATGAGCTGACAGCCAGCACACAGCATTCCCTTCCCCTGTGAAAAGCAGCAATGAGCTGACAGCCAGCACACAGCATTCCCTTCCCCTGGTGAAAAGCAGCAATGAGCTGACAGCCAGCACAGCATTCCCTTCCCCTGTGAAAGCAGCATGAGCTGACAGCCAGCACACAGCATTCCCTTCCCCTGTGAAAAGCAGCAATGAGCTCTGACAGCCAGCACACAGCATTCCCTTCCCCTGTGAAAAGCAGCAATGAGCTGACAGCCAGCACACAGCATTCCCTTCCCCTGTGAAAAGCAGCAATGAGCTGACAGCCAGCACACAGCATTCCTTCCCCTGTGAAGCAGCAATGAGCTGACAGCCAGCACACAGCATTCCCTTCCCCCCTGGTGAAAAGCAGCAATGAGCTGACAGCCAGCACACAGCATTCCCTTCCCCCCTGGTGAAAAGCAGCAATGAGCTGACAGCCAGCACACAGCATTCCCTTCCCCCTGTGAAAAGCAGCAATGAGCTGACAGCCAGCACACAGCATTCCCTTCCCCCTGTGAAAAGCAGCAATGAGCTGACAGCCAGCACACAGCATTCCCTTCCCCCTGTGAAAAGCAGCAATGAGCTCCTGACAGCCAGCACACAGCATTCCCTTCCCCCTGTGAAAAGCAGCAATGAGCTCCTGACAGCCAGCACACAGCATTCCCTTCCCCCTGTGAAAAGCAGCAATGAGCTGACAGCCAGCACACAGCATTCCCTTCCCCCCTGTGAAAAGCAGCAATGAGCTGACAGCCAGCACACAGCATTCCCTTCCCCTGTGAAAAGCAGCAATGAGCTGACAGCCAGCACACAGCATTCCCTTCCCCTGGTGAAAAGCAGCAATGAGCTGACAGCCAGCACACAGCATTCCCTTCCCCCTGGTGAAAAGCAGCGATGAGCTGACAGCCAGCACACAGCATTCCCTTCCCCCATGGTGAAAAGCAGCGATGAGCTGACAGCCAGCACACAGCATTCCCTTCCCCCTGTGAAAAGCAGCAATGAGCTCCTGACAGCCAGCACACAGCATTCCCTTCCCCCCTGTGAAAAGCAGCAATGAGCTGACAGCCAGCACACAGCATTCCCTTCCCCCCTGGTGAAAAGCAGCGATGAGCTGACAGCCAGCACACAGCATTCCCTTCCCCCATGGTGAAAAGCAGCGATGAGCTGACAGCCAGCACACAGCATTCCCTTCCCCCATGGTGAAAAGCAGCGATGAGCTGACAGCCAGCACACAGCATTCCCTTCCCCCTGTGAAAAGCAGCAATGAGCTCCTGACAGCCAGCACACAGCATTCCCTTCCCCTGTGAAAGCAGCAATGAGCTGACAGCCAGCACACAGCATTCCCTTCCCCCCTGGTGAAAAGCAGCGATGAGCTGACAGCCAGCACACAGCATTCCCTTCCCCCTGTGAAAAGCAGCGATGAGCTGACAGCCAGCACACAGCATTCCCTTCCCCCATGGTGAAAAGCAGCGATGAGCTGACAGCCAGCACACAGCATTCCCTTCCCCCTGTGAAAAGCAGCAATGAGCTCCTGACAGCCAGCACACAGCATTCCCTTCCCCCTGGTGAAAAGCAGCGATGAGCTGACAGCCAGCACACAGCATTCCCTTCCCCCTGTGAAAAGCAGCGATGAGCTGACAGCCAGCACACAGCATTCCCTTCCCCCTGTGAAAAGCAGCAATGAGCTGACAGCCAGCACACAGCATTCCCTTCCCCCTGGTGAAAAGCAGCGATGAGCTGACAGCCAGCACACAGCATTCCCTTCCCCCATGGTGAAAAGCAGCGATGAGCTGACAGCCAGCACACAGCATTCCCTTCCCCATGTGAAAGCAGCGATGAGCTGACAGCCAGCACACAGCATTCCCTTCCCCCTGTGAAAAGCAGCAATGAGCTCCTGACAGCCAGCACACAGCATTCCCTTCCCCCTGTGAAAAGCAGCGATGAGCTGACAGCCAGCACACAGCATTCCCTTCCCCCATGGTGAAAAGCAGCGATGAGCTGACAGCCAGCACACAGCATTCCCTTCCCCCTGTGAAAAGCAGCGATGAGCTGACAGCCAGCACACAGCATTCCCTTCCCCATGGTGAAAGCAGCGATGAGCTGACAGCCAGCACACAGCATTCCCTTCCCCTGTGAAAGCAGCAATGAGCTCCTGACAGCCAGCACACAGCATTCCCTTCCCCTGGTGAAAAGCAGCGATGAGCTGACAGCCAGCACACAGCATTCCCTTCCCCTGTGAAAGCAGCAATGAGCTGACAGCCAGCACACAGCATTCCCTTCCCCTGTGAAAAGCAGCAATGAGCTGACAGCCAGCACACAGCATTCCCTTCCCCCATGGTGAAAAGCAGCGATGAGCTGACAGCCAGCACACAGCATTCCCTTCCCCCTGTGAAAGCAGCAATGAGCTCCTGACAGCCAGCACACAGCATTTCCTTCCCCTGGTGAAAAGCAGCGATGAGCTGACAGCCAGCACACAGCATTCCCTTCCCCTGTGAAAGCAGCAATGAGCTGACAGCCAGCACACAGCATTCCCTTCCCCTGTGAAAGCAGCAATGAGCTGACAGCCAGCACACAGCATACCCTTCCCCTGTGAAAGCAGCAATGAGCTGACAGCCAGCACACAGCATTCCCTTCCCCTGTGAAAGCAGCAATGAGCTCCTGACAGCCAGCACACAGCATTCCCTTCCCCTGTGAAAAGCAGCAATGAGCTGACAGCCAGCACACAGCATTCCCTTCCCCTGTGAAAAGCAGCAATGAGCTCTGACAGCCAGCACACAGCATTCCTTCCCCTGTGAAAGCAGCAATGAGCTGACAGCCAGCACACAGCATTCCCTTCCCCTGTGAAAAGCAGCAATGAGCTCCTGACAGCCAGCACACAGCATTCCCTTCCCCCCTGTGAAAAGCAGCAATGAGCTCCTGACAGCCAGCACACAGCATTCCCTTCCCCCCTGTGAAAAGCAGCAATGAGCTCCTGACAGCCAGCACACAGCATTCCCTTCCCCTGTGAAAGCAGCAATGAGCTCCTGACAGCCAGCACACAGCATTCCCTTCCCCCTGTGAAAAGCAGCAATGAGCTCCTGACAGCCAGCACACAGCATTCCCTTCCCCCCTGTGAAAAGCAGCAATGAGCTCCTGACAGCCAGCACACAGCATTCCCTTCCCCCCTGGTGAAAGACAGCAATGAGCTGCCGCTGGTACTGCCAGCTCATCTCCTGTGAATTTGTGTAAGTAATTCATTTTCAGAATGGATTGCACATCATGTTTATCGGGAGCTGCAAAGGCGTGCTGTGTCCCTCACAGGGCTCTATGTGAGACGGGGCTCTGAGTGCAATGGGGCTCTGAGTGAGAAGGGCTCTGAGTGAGTCGGGGCTCTGTGTGAGATGGGGCTCTGAGTGCAATGGGGCTCTGAGTGAGAAGGGGCTCTGAGTGAGTCGGGGCTCTGAGTGAGATGGGGCTCTAAGTGAGTCGGGGCTCTGAGTGAGAAGGGGCTCTGAGTGAGAAGGGGCTCTGAGTGAGAAGGGGCTCTGAGTGAGTCGGGGCTCTGAGTGAGAAGGGGCTCTGAGTGAGAAGGGGCTCTGAGTGAGAAGGGGCTCTTTGTGCGATGGGGCTCTTTGTGCAACGGGGCTCTATGTGAGATGGGGCTCTAAGTGAGAAGGGGCTCTGTGTGAGAAGGGGCTCTGAGTGAGAAGGGGCTCTGAGTGAGTCGGGGCTCTGAGTGAGAAGGGGCTCTGAGTGAGAAGGGGCTCTATGTGAGATGGGGCTCTGAGACAGCAGCAGGTCAGCTTGTAGGAGCCCCTCACTGCTGATGGATCCAGCTAATGAAAGCCAGGTGTTATTGTGTCGCTGCAGACAGGGAGGGATGGAAAGAGGCAGCTAGCTGTTTCCACCACTTCACACCCACTCATGATTTCTAATCAGGATGTCCCCGCAGTGTGGATCATGCAACTAGAAAAGAAGGTAAACTTCAATGAAAGTGGTGCAGTAATTTAATACATACAGCAGAGAATTACAGATTCTGCAACGTAGAGCCAATGATCTGCTCTGTCTGCTGCTCCCCCTCCCTTTATTACAGCCTCTTACTCAGAGAACTCGTCTCCTTCCCAGAACTACTTGACCTTGGTAATATATGACATCATTTCTTTTTCGTGTTAGAAGGAATTATGCAATAAGTCATGAAAGCATACAGTCATTGATTGTTGAATCAGTTTACATTAAGGATTTCATATAGCATAGCTGTGATTTGTTATCAATAGCTAGGATTCCACCTAACCCTGTTTTACCGCTACTGTATCTGCATGATATCTTCATCACATGCATGTAAACACAAAGGAAAATAATTAAGTAATGGTTGCATGTCCGCCTCTATAGGAGGGTGGGGGTCATCCCACTGTGAAGCTTACAACACCAGCTGGACAGTAAACTCATAACAGCTACAAGCAACCCCCCACAGCTTCACAGCAATCCTAGCAATGCCATCCCACAGTGACCCTTACAACACCAGCTGGACAGTAAACTCATAACAGCTACAAGCAATCCCCCACAGCTTCACAGCAATCCTAGCAATGCTATCCCACAGTGACCCTTACAGCACCAGCTGGACAGTAAACTCATAACAGCTACAAGCAACCCCCCACAGCTTCACAGCAATCCTAGCAATGCCATCCCACAGTGACCCTTACAACACTAGCTGGACAGTAAACTCATAACAGCTACAAGCAATCCCCCACAGCTTCACAGCAATCCTAGCAATGCCAGAAGCATTGCACCACCACACCCCACTGGAGATTGAAGAGAACATTGTGTTGGGGAATCCTAACCGGAGCCTGTGTCCAAGACTGCTTGGACTTCACATTCCCTGACACTGATTTACACAGGCAGCTCATTGCTGGCAGATCGGCACAACGTAACAAGAGTGACACATATGTCATTTCTATTAGCCGTGCATAATCTCTCCCGTGTATGCCATTACTGGAGGAGGTAATTTAACACAGAGTATCCTGTCACTGTTACAGGCGATCGTGTCACCCAATCTAATGGATAGGAGATGGAATACATTAACTTACATTAACTCATGGAACGCAAAAAAAAAAGAGATTGCTTCCGCCTGGGAATAAATAAATTCTATTACTCTCTTGATTAAAAAATAATCTTAAGAGGCTGCAGTATGGCTCACAGGACTATCAGTGGGATAGGAAGGTGTGTTTCCAGGCCAGGACTGCAGTGAGTTTATTGTCCAGTAGGTGGTGTAGAACCCCCCAAGCACAGGGTGGCATCTGCATGTAGTATTAAAGTGGGGTTTGGAGAATTTTCCTTTAAACACTGGACACTCTGTATAAGCAGGTTACCTTTTTTACAGTGCTCTTAACCGCGTGTATCTAAGAGTAACTGCAGTCTAACACACCGTGCTGGTGTTTCCTGCACTTTGCCTGCGCTGTCTCTCGCGTGACCAGCGTTACATCTTTACAAGCGGCGCACAGTGTCTGCATTTATAAAGTCATGGCATGCAACGCCTTCGCTCTGTAGGAAATGGAATGGGATCGCTTTCTGCAGTGACGAATGCTTTTGCCTCAAAAGCATTTTCATTTTCTGCCCCTTGATGTTAAAATGATTGGGGTTTTTTTGGAGATTAAATTTCTGCCTCTTCCGTGGTATTGAAATATGTGCTAAATCCCAGGATTGTTTTGAATGCCTTGGTGATTCTTTATCACATGGAAAGACAGACTGCAAGGTGAACGGAATCCTGACTGCACTTGTTTGGATTTTGGCTGCAGAGACAAATAAAAAACACAAACAACTCATTTCAAAACTTCCAGCACATCGCCTGTACCTATCCTACCCTTGTGTACTGAATGCACGCTATCCTACCCTTGTACTGAATGCACGCTATCCTACCCTTGTGTATTGAATGCACGCTATCCTACCCTTGTGTATTGAATGCATGCTATCCCACCCTTGTGTACTGAATGCACGCTATCTTACCCTTGTGTATTCAATGCACGCTATCCTACCCTTGTACTTAATGCACGCTATCCTACCCTTGTATATTGAAGACAGTGCTTAGGAGGGTCCTGCAGTTCATAATCACAGGCCCCATGCGCTTCACATTGCAGGTAGTTTGCTGAGGGGTGGAGCCACAGCCGCACACGAGTCACGTTGTCATCAGAATTCTGCTCTGAGGAGTTCTGACGCCATGCCCTTGGCTTCATCCTTACTTTTCATTATCAGTTCGAAGGAGTAGCCAGGTTTCCATGGGAACCAGACCAGTGTCAAGGTGACAAACGATACAGCATATATATTTATATATACTTTGTTATAAAGTTATGGGAAGGGGGAAATATCACACTGGATCTAACAGTTTAAAAAAAAGTAAAAAACTTCAAATAAAATAATAACCCCATAATATGCAGACAGTGCAAGAGAGACTTTCCCGTGTCCCTGGTCAGGTCTGCCTTAATATTGAGATTACAAATAAATGACTCCAGGCTTGCTTTGTGTCTGAGGCATTGCCCCCATGGTCCAGCCTGATCACAGCATAGCACAAAAGGACCTCAACAGGGTTAATAATCTAAAGGGCCCCAGAAGGGAGCAGGGCTCTCCAATTTGCCTGAAATAATCTGTACCTCTAAAACCCTTGACACTTTTAAACATGATAAAGTAACTGCAGCATCAAAATCCATTTTAAATAAGATATAAAAGGGGGCTATACGTAAGTGCTTACATCAGCTGTGCTGCCCATCATTACACACTATACTAGCTGTAGCGCACAATCCTGACCATACCCACTAGCTGCTGTTCTTCCTCTGGTGTCCTGGTGCTACAGGCATTTCACTGACCTGCCTGGAATCTTTCTTATACAACAGACCCTACTAAACCAGGTAGGCAAGCTTTTCCAACATCTAAAAGATGTTTCAATTCAAATCTGCCCCTAACCAAAGTGGAGTGCTCTAGCCTTCCAGCATTTATCTCACCTGTGATCACCTGCACGGACTTGGTGCTTGGCAGGCTAAGAGCGTCAGGAGGTTTCAGTGGCACTAAGCAGCATTTAATCATGAGTGCTATCCATGAGAAATCCCCTTCAATTCTCTCTAAAAGAGAGATGCATGAAGTAGCTTTCTGCCATGGAGCTGAGAAACTCTGTTAGTTAAAGGGCCATTATCTATCTGGGAGTAAATGATTATTTATGCACACTTGAACAGTGGAGCCAGCGCGTGTAATTCACTGTAAGCAGGCATCATTAGAATTGTAAATCAATGGCACAGCAGGCATTAGGAGTTTAGAGTGAAGAGTACAGTATTATCTTCACAGGAGTGTGGAGTCGGGGAGGGGTTTGAGGCTGCTATCACTGGGCTCCGTGAGCTTGCGAGGCACTGTACCCCACAGACACACCTGGTGCAATACTGCGTCATTCACACCGCATCGTTCACTAGCGCTGTCCCTGTCATGGATATCCATCGATCACCAGGGGCTCGCTGTGGAAAACGCCAGCACTTGAAAGGAATGGAATCTGCCATTAGAGAGCATGCCTGCCCTGGGAATGTGAAAGCATTTTGCTGCTGGGGCGTTTGAAAAGCTCCTGATGCCATCAGGCTCTTGGTTTGCAGTAAAGATTCATCACTATTAGACAAGCACAACTCGCCAGGGCTACGCATCCTCAGTGAGATGTTAGAATAACGATGTGGTTTGAATTTTGCTTTGCTCTTTACACTTCATGCACAGAGAAGTGTAACTTGCCACAGCTTAGACCAAAACAGACAGAATTATTAACACTGCTTCCCACTGCACACCTGGCCTGGAAAGTTCAGCAGCATGTAGTTTTGGAGGAATGAACCCTGTCCAGTGATATGCTTCTTTCTGCAGTCTGACATGGGCGTGGTTTCTAGCCAGCCTCTCTCTCTCTCTCTCTCTCTCTCTCTCTCTCTCTCTCTCTCTCTCTCTCTCTCTCTCTCTCTCTCTCAGGTAATTCCAGGCCCTGCTCACCATCTGACACATTCCTGATTACCTTTCCAGCCGGAGATGATGGAATGGAAGCCGGCGGGTCTGTTTTGATAATCATTAGACCGGATCTCATCATGTTTGGGAAATGAAGATCCAGCATGTGGTCCCGGTAATGGAAAATCGAGGTGCCATTTGAATGATGATATTGAACTATTGAACGCAATACAGAACACTGCAGTCTGCAGGAGGCCCCATTAACACATTTTCTGCTCATTAGGTTAATTGGCAGGGGAGTCAACTGCTGGGCAACTAACACGTTACACCTGCGACGTGTATCAGTACTGAACAATCAGCCCAACGCACCTGTAATTCTAGAGAAGCAGACACCTGATGGGCCCATTACACCTGCAGTCCAGATTAGTGCTGTAGATTTGGATTGCTGCTTGGGATTGTTTGAGGATGATGTCACTGCCCATTTCACAGGAAGGAGTTTGTGGGATACCGATGATGGTTAGCGCCTCCTATGCTCTGAACTCGGCAGAGAACCCATCAAGTCTGTCTCTGCTGCTTTGCATTTTCGATGAATGCAGTCCCACTGAGCCAGCAGCGGGAGTCGGGGGAATGCTATTTGTTACCCGCTGCTGATGTGTGAGTGCAACCCAGCGTGAGCCGAGGTAAATGAAGCTGTGGAGCTGCAGCAGCAGCCTGTCCCCAGGGGAGAGTCATCCTTCACTGAGAGGCAGTGACAGGGGCACAGCAGCCAGACAGTCTCCCCATGCCAGCGTGTAGAGAAGGGCTTGAGTTTCCAGCTTCAACAGGAACCCTGACTATACCTTCACCACCTCAACACAGCTCCTCAGGGAGCTCCACATGTTCTCGGATCGGAGTCCGATATAGAAACTCTAATCACCGCAGGTTAAACTCGAAGACCCAGGCAATGTGTTTTCAGCTGGAAAGCAGTACCAATTTATAATAGTTAAGAACGTGTGGGCTCAAATACAAACCACAGCAAGTGCTGGGTCTAGGACCAGTGACATCATAGTAATATCTCTCTCTCTCTCGCTCTCTCTCTCTCTCTCAAAGCGCTGGGTAATTGTACAGAAAAGCTGTTAGCCATTCCTAGTGTGGCTTCTGTAATGCACTGTCTCATTACACTGTGCCACAGAAAGACACCTCGTGCTAAAAGTAGATGCGATATGCATAGTGCAAATGGCATCCCCTTCCCTCATGTATATATTTAGTATACATAATGGGCATCATGCACTCTCATGTAGACAAGGGTCCTTCTCTCTTCCCAGAGTTGCTCTGCGCTGCTCTGTCGTTAATGCTATGTCATTATACCTGCAGCTTTTCTGTTTTGTTTTAGTACAAAAATAAAGCTGAAAGCGCTATTCTGAAGAGGACCCTAATGGCCGAAACACATTACCTGACGAGAGAGAGAGAGAGAGAGAGAGAGAGACAGAGACAGCTGACCTATAAAGAGAATCAAAACAACACTGCAAATCTGCCTTTAACACTGAGAAACTGCACAAAACCATCTCTGTCCAAACCGCAGCAATGTGTGAGGGAGACAGCATGCTGTCGGGTATATGCAAATGAGCAGCACTGCAGAGGGAGTCCAGGCGTGCATTTGAGAAGGATGAAGAGACTGCATACCAATGGATATTACTAAGAAAAGTACATCATGCTATTATCATTATTATTTTAATGCTCTGTCACAAAGTGATATTCCTTGAAAGCGCTACTATAGCTTCAATCAGTCATGATCTTCTTACACAGTGAGGGTGGATCAGGAGATGTGATTCAGTCAGCTCCACTCTGATACACTCTGATCAGTCATGATCTTCTTACACAGTGAGGGTGGATCAGGAGATGTGATTCAGCCAGCTCCACTCTGATACACTCTGATCAGTCATGATCTTCTTACACAGTGAGGGTGGATCAGGAGATGTGATTCAGCCAGCTCCACTCTGATACACTCTGATCAGTCATGATCTTCTTACACAGTGAGGGTGGATCAGGAGATGTGATTCAGCCAGCTCCACTCTGATACACTCTGATCAGTCATGATCTTCTTACACAGTGAGGGTGGATCAGGAGATGTGATTCAGCCAGCTCCACTCTGATACACTCTGATCAGTCATGATCTTCTTACACAGTGAGGGTGGATCAGGAGATGTGATTCAGCCAGCTCCACTCTGATACACTCTGATCAGTCATGATCTTCTTACACAGTGAGGGTGGATCAGGAGATGTGATTCAGCCAGCTCCACTCTGATACACTCTGATCAGTCATGATCTTCTTACACAGTGAGGGTGGATCAGGAGATGTGATTCAGCCAGCTCCACTCTGATACACTCTGATCAGTCATGATCTTCTTACACAGTGAGGGTGGATCAGGAGATGTGATTCAGCCAGCTCCACTCTGATACACTCTGATCAGTCATGATCTTCTTACACAGTGAGGGTGGATCAGGAGATGTGATTCAGCCAGCTCCACTCTGATACACTCTGATCAGTCATGATCTTCTTACACAGTGAGGGTGGATCAGGAGATGTGATTCAGCCAGCTCCACTCTGATACACTCTGATCAGTCATGATCTTCTTACACAGTGAGGGTGGATCAGGAGATGTGATTCAGCCAGCTCCACTCTGATACACTCTGATCAGTCATGATCTTCTTACACAGTGAGGGTGGATCAGGAGATGTGATTCAGCCAGCTCCACTCTGATACACTCTGATCAGTCATGATCTTCTTACACAGTGAGGGTGGATCAGGAGATGTGATTCAGCCAGCTCCACTCTGATACACTCTGATCAGTCATGATCTTCTTACACAGTGAGGGTGGATCAGGAGATGTGATTCAGCCAGCTCCACTCTGATACACTCTGATCAGTCATGATCTTCTTACACAGTGAGGGTGGATCAGGAGATGTGATTCAGCCCGCTCCCCTCTGATACACTCTAGTAGTTGTTTTCTTTCTTGTTTTAGTCAGAGACCTGGGTGGGAGGGACAAACAGCAGCCTTGCTCATGTGTAAAATAGCTATATGAAAAAGTTCATACTACAATAAGCATGCAGTCCATTCACAGATGTAAGCACTTTCAATTTAGAGCTAGTCCATCTATCCTATTGCCATACTGTACCTCTGAATGCATATGCGATACTGTAGTTTCCTGACACCTTCAGAAAGGCTGCATCCTGTGACACACTATAACTGCATGCAAAGCCTTCACAATCACTGTGAAAATCAACATAACATGCATTTCAGAACATGTGTGTCTTTGGATTCTTCAGATATTATATTGTGCTGTATATTGATGTGGTGCAGTCGTCTGAAATGTGTTTGCATCAGATAGCTTGTATCAGGTGGCTTTGTATTTTACTAGGTATTCTAAGACAGTATGGCATGTGGTCAGAGCGCCCTCTCAGCTGTGGAGTGGATATCAGCTTGTATCACACAGCACTCCATACCTCATTACAGATCACATAATATTATATCAGCTGTCTTGGTATCTAGAAAGGTCCAAACGGACACACTAAACATGGAAGCGTTTGAAAGTGCAGGTGTCAGCAGTGAGGGTTGATGCTTGTGTGCAATCACAGCGGGCTCAGCTTCAGGTGGCTGTGGCTGATGTGCTTATACTTAAGAAGCTGATCTGTTCAGGGATGCCAAGAAGACTTAACACAAACACACACACACACACACACACACACACACACACACACACAATTGAAGAGAAAATAAAATAAAGCTTTATTGAATTGGACTAATAAACCAGTACAAACTTGTGTACAAACACTGTGACACCCCTGAGTAAAGTGCACAGAGTCTAGTGATTACTTAGCATTATTCAGCATTGAACGACATACACAAAGGGACAGAAACACTGTCAGTGGGTACATTAAGCAAATTGTCCACATAAAGCAACATGAGTGAGTCCACATCAAGTCTACACAAGCAGCCTGCATTGTTATAGAATGGGACTCTCTGGTTACTCAGAGCATGTTAGCTATAGACACAGGACTCCACTGTGCCCGAGTCTACACAAGCAGCCTGCATTGTTATAGAATGGGACTCTCTGGTTACTCAGAGCATGTTAGCTATAGACACAGGACTCCACTGTGCCCGAGTCTACACAAGCAGCCTGCATTGTTATAGAATGGGACTCTCTGGTTACTCAGAGCATGTTAGCTATAGACACAGGACTCCACTGTGCCCGAGTCTACACAAGCAGCCTGCATTGTTATAGAATGGGACACTCTGGTTACTCAGCACTCTATCCTGGAAGATTGTAGCTGCTAATTGAAAATAAATTGGAACTCAAACTCCCGGATGACTTTGGTAACACTTCTAATTAATAAAACGCAATCCAAACAGATTTGAATTAAACTACAACAATGCAATTACTGTTGTTTAATCAAGCAATGTGCTGATTGTCAGCAAATACATTCAGCATTAGGCTTTTATCAGGTGGGGGGGGGAGAGGGGGGGATATGAGTCTTATAACAGAAGAGCGTTAAAAACAGGGAGGAGTGGGGGTGCTGCGGGACACATAACAACACACACCTGACAAATACAAAATACAATAACTCCCTCTCTATAATGCATATATAGTGAAGCAAAAATGTACCTTTCCATGAATTAACCATGCATAAAGCACCATGTAATCAACACTATGTTTTTTACAACAAAAAAAAGGTAACATTCCCACTCTTGGATCATTTTAATTAGCAGTTTTTAAACTATAAATAGCCTGGCTAAACGGCGGTCGGGAGTTCAGTTCAACGCGACAGACAAGCAAACCAAGTGCGAGAGAGCGGGTCGGACAGGGGAACAGGGAATGGGCACGCCCAGGTTCAGGTGCCGGAGCGGGGCTGAAGCGTCTCGTCTCCCAGAGAAGCCACAGCAAAAAAGTAAATACATTAGGAAAGATAACCACGTAATAGAGCTGCGTTGTCCTCCGATGCTGTAACTCTGGGCTGCCTGCGTGGCGGGCCTGCAGAGTGAAAAGAAGTGGTTGGCTGACGGCACAAGCTTTGGAGGACAGCGTGTGTTCGTCTTCGCCGCTCCCAAGTCAGTGCAGGGGTGGTAGCGGTGGGCTGAGCCTAAATACAATTGGGCATTTCAAATTGGGAGAAAAACAGGGCAAAAATTAATTGGTGACTACTAAATTAAAAAAAAGAAAAAGAAATATTGCATGAATCACTAGTATAGGGAATTGGGGGGGACATGCTGTAGGAGAGTTATATGCAAGGCGCATTATAACCGAGAGCCTTATAGCGAGGGACCATTGTATATATAAAATGGTGAAAATGACTCTAATTACTGTGAGTGATAACTGACAACTGTAAACAATTTGAAAGGTCTGTAAGTTTCAGAGATTCGTCCTATTCAGTGCTGAATACCTGCAGGGATTCATGCTTATCTGCAAAGTGGTCACAGTGGATTAGAATGTCTAAAGCTAACCCAGTAGATCACTTCCGTGGTACAACAATCCAGTAGATCATTTCCATGATACAACAACCCAGTAGATCACTTCCATGATACAACAACCCAGTAGATCATTTCCATGATACAACAACCCAGTAGATCACTTCCATGATACAATAACCCAGTAGATCATTTCCATGATACAACAACCCAGTAGATCACTTCCATGATACAATAACCCAGTAGATCATTTCCATGATACAACAACCCAGTAGATCACTTCCATGATACAATAACCCAGTAGATCGCTTCCAGTATTCCAGTTTTAGAAGAAAAAAAATTCTCTCTTTTTAAATTTCTGTTTTGTTAAATTTTGTATTTGAAAATTGATATATTTTTAATTTAATGGTTTAATTTGTTCTTTTTTGTGTATTGTATTGTATTGTATTGTATCGTATTGTATGTATCACTTGTGTTGCCCAGTAACCCAGATCACTTCTCTCTTTGGAAAAGTCTAAGGTCCATATTTGCATAACAGGAACATAAAGTATGTGCACATACACTGGAAACAGCACAACAGTCCCTTCTCTCATTTGTTGTGCAGTATTTAATGGATAATTAAGAGGCTAATGACTTGGGAAATGCATTCATGTAATTAGAAGAAGCAATAATCACACAACATTAGACAAATCTAACTTCACTAAATACAGAAGCAGGCAGTTCAGCAAGAACAACAACAGAATGTATACAATGCCCTGTGGACCATAGTGGCCTGCAATGCACAGCCAGCTCCTAGTCAAGGAAAGCTGACCCACTACGATTCAGTAAAAATGATGTCTCAAAATGTCTCAGAATGTGAAAGAGGTGTTTCAATCCACTCCAGGTGAGTCAGACCCTGGGTAACAGGTACTGTGTGTTTATTATTTCAGAATGTGAAAGAGGTGTTTCAATCCACTCCAGGTGAGTCAGACCCTGGGTAACAGGTACTGTGTGTTTATTATTTTCCCACATTCCCATTTCTCTCTCTTCCTCTCCTACCGTACCACCACATGTTTCCTATTCTGTTGAGTTCAATGCAGGAGCCAGTCAGGCTCACTCGCACACCCCACAATAATGCAATAAGGCATTGGCTGCATGCTTCATCTGGCTGATTTAATAGAAAAGTGATATTTATGGTTTTGTAAGAAAAGCTCAGTGACCCAGGACTGACCTGACGGCGTTTGTCTTAATCATGAACTGCGGAGGAGAGGAATAAACACACAACACTCACACTGCACTCACACTGCACTGACACGGTATAACCTCAGCATTCACACTGTAAGACCTCAGCACTCACACTGCACTCACACTGTATAACCTCAGCACTCACACTGTATGACCTCAGCACTCACACTGCACTCACACTGTATAACCTCAGCACTCACACTGTATGACCTCAGCACTCACACTGCACTCACACTGTATAACCTCAGCACTCACACTGTATAACCTCAGCACTCACATTGTATGATCTCAGCACTCACACTGCACTCACACTGTGTAACCTCAGCACTCACACTGCACTCACACTGTATAACCTCAGCACTCACACTGTATAACCTCAGCACTCACACTGTATAACCTCAGCACTCACACTGCGCTCACACTGTATAACCTCAGCACTCACACTGTATAACCTCAGCACTCACACTGCACTCACACTGTATAACCTCAGCACTCACACTGTATAACCTCAGCACTCACACTGTATAACCTCAGCACTCACACTGTATAACCTCAGCACTCACACTGCACTCACACTGTATAACCTCAGCACTCACACTGTATAACCTCAGCACTCACACTGTATAACCTCAGCACTCACACTGTATAACCTCAGCACTCACACTGCGCTCACACTGTATAACCTCAGCACTCACACTGTATAACCTCAGCACTCACACTGCGCTCACACTGTATAACCTCAGCACTCACACTGTATAACCTCAGCACTCACACTGCACTCACACTGTATAACCTCAGCACTCACACTGTATAACCTCAGCACTCACACTGCACTCACACTGTATAACCTCAGCACTCACACTGTATGACCTCAGCACTCACACTGCACTCACACTGTATAATCTCAGCACTCACACTGTATAACCTCAGCTCTCACACTGCATTCACACTGTATAACCTCAGCACTCACTGGAGATGTATTGTATTGGTTTGGCTTTTCCCCAGAGTTTCCACATCCCTAGTTCCTTTGCATATTCCACATTCAGGGCTTGTTGGTTCACTTGCCATTTCAGAATGTTTGCTGTTGTGTTTTTTTGTTCTTTTCAAAAGTTTGCACCATTTTGAAAAAGCAAAAATCACGTTACCGAACTAGTGAGAAGCAACATGCAGGTTTTAAAGCATTATACTTTTTCCACATATTAAATGGAAATAGAAACCAATGATAGCACAGGAACTGACCCATTCAGCACCAAAGAGGTATCTGTGAAAGAATGATCAGTCGTGTAACAGACTGAGACCCACCTGACCTCCATAAGGTTGAGCAGTCTTACTTATATACAGTACTGTGCAAAAGTTTTAGGCAGGTGTGAAAAAATGCTGTAAAGTAAGAATGCTTTCAAAAATAGGCATGTTAATAGATTATATTTATCAATTAACTAAATGCAAAGTGAGTGAACAGAAGAAAAATCTAAATCAAATCCATATTTGGTGTGACCACCCTTTGCCTTCAAAACAGCATCAAGCATCAATTCTTCTAGGTACACTTGCACACAGTTTTTGAAGGAACTCGGCAGGTAGGTTGGCCCAAACATCTTGGAGAACTAACCACAGTTCTTCTGTGGATTCAGGCAGCCTCAGTTGCTTCTCTCTCTTCATGTAATCCCAGACAGACTCGATGATGTTGAGATCAGGGCTCTGTGGGGGCCATACCATCACTTCCAGGACTCCTTGTTCTTCTTTACGCTGAAGATAGTTCTTAATGACTTTGGCTGTATGTTTGGGGTCGTTGTCATGCTGCAGAATAAATTTGGGGCCAATCAGATGCCTCCCTGATGGTATTGCATGATGGATAAGTATCTGCCTGTACTTCTCAGCATTGAGGAGACCATTAATTCTGACCAAATCCCCAACTCCATTTGCAGAAATGCAGCCCCAAACTTGCAAGGAACCTCCACCATGCTTCACTGTTGCCTGCAGACACTCATTCGTATGCGCTCTCCAGCCCTTCGCGAACAAACTGCCTTCTGCTACAGCCAAATATTTCAAATTTTGACTCATCAGTCCAGAGCACCTGCTGCCATTTTTCTGCACCCCAGTTCCTGTGTTTTCGTGCATAGTTGAGTCGCTTGGCCTTGTTTCCACGCCGGAGGTATGGCTTTTTGGCCGCAAGTCTTCCATGAAGGCCACTTCTGACCAGACTTCTCCAGACAGTAGATGGGTGTACCAGGGTCCCACTGTTTTCTGCCAGTTCTGAGCTGATGGCACTGCTGGACATCTTCCGATTGTGAAGGGAAGTAAGCATGATGTGTCTTTCATCTGCTGCAGTAAGTTTCCTTGGCCGACCACTGCGTCTACGGTCCTCAACGCGTTGCCCGTTTCTTTGTGCTTCTTCAAAGAGCTTGGACAGCACATCTGGAAACCCCTGTCTGCCTTGAAATTTCTGCCTGGGAGAGACCTTGCTGATGCAGTATAACTACCTTGTGTCTTGTTGCCGTGCTCTGTCTTGCCATGGTGTATGACTTTTGACAGTAAACTGTCTTCAGCAACCTCACCTTGTTAGCTGAGTTTGGCTGTTCCTCACCCAGTTTTATTCCTCCTACACAGCTGTTTCTGTTTCAGTTAATGATTGTGTTTCAACCTACATATTGAATTGATGATCATTAGCACCTGTTTGGTATAATTGTTTAATCATACACCTGACTATATGCCTACAAAATCCCTGACTTTGTGCAAGTGTACCTAGAAGAATTGATGCTGTTTTGAAGGCAAAGGGTGGTCACACCAAATATGGATTTGATTTAGATTTTTCTTCTGTTCACTCACTTTGCATTTAGTTAATTGATAAATATAATCTATTAACATGTCTATTTTTGAAAGCATTCTTACTTTACAGCATTTTTTCACACCTGCCTAAAACTTTTGCACAGTACTGTATATACATGCATACTTACAGTACAACATTTACTAATACAGCTGAATAACCTTGCAGGTCCTCTTTAGTATGCTACAGTCAATGTTGTATAAATAATGGAACAATAGTGTACTGCACTACAGCACAGTTAACACAGCCCCCTCCTGTAATTTAAAGTCTACACAGTTGACCTTTCAAAAGTTGCGCTTCCTCACAAATTAATAACCACCTGCAATCCACCACAAAGCGATAAAGCTGAAGAAGTTCAAGAAAAGAAAAAAAAATGAACAAATAAAAAAGCAATGTATAGATAAAAGTGAACACCGGGGTAACATTTCAGACATCTCAGTCTCAGCCACTCTAGCACAAGATAATAATACAAAAATAATCCCAATTCTGTTGAATTCACAGCTCCAGTCATCAGTCATGGGGGATTCGGAGCTGGGAAATCTATTTTTCTGGAGGTTTGTCATTAAAGTCTTCCAGCTGTGTGAGGTGTCAGGAGACAAGCGTTTGAAATCAGTATAAATGAGCAGGAGACCATACTGCAGTAACCGACCTGGAGAGACTCACACATACAGCACTGCAGTGACCGACCTGGAGAGACTCACACATACAGCACTGCAGTGACCGACCTGGAGAGACTCACACATACGGCACTGCAGTAACCGACCTGGAGAGACTCACACATACAGCACTGCAGTGACCGACCTGGAGAGACTCACACATACGGCACTGCAGTAACCGACCTGGAGAGACTCACACATACAGCACTGCAGTGACCGACCTGGAGAGACTCACACATACAGCACTGCAGTGACCGACCTGGAAAGACTCACACATACAGCACTGCAGTGACCGACCTGGAGAGACTCACACATACAGCACTGCAGTGACCGACCTGGAGAGACTCACACATACAGCACTGCAGTGACCGACCTGGAGAGACTCACACATACAGCACTGCAGTGACCGACCTGGAGAGACTCACACATACAGCTGCAGTGACCGACCTGGAGAGACTCACACAGCACTGCAGGGACCGACCTGGAGAGACTCACACATACAGCACTGCAGTGACCGACCTGGAGAGACTCACACATACAGCACTGCAGTGACCGACCTGGAGAGACTCACACATACAGCACTGCAGTGACCGACCTGGAGAGACTCACACATACAGCACTGCAGTGACCGACCTGGAGAGACTCACACATACAGCACTGCAGTGACCGACCTGGAGAGACTCACACATACAGCACTGCAGTGACCGACCTGGAGAGACTCACACATACGGCACTGCAGTGACCGACCTGGAGAGATTCACACAGCACTGCAGGGACCGACCTGGAGAGACTCACACATACAGCACTGCAGTGACCGACCTGGAGAGACTCACACATACAGCACTGCAGTGACCGACCTGGAGAGACTCACACATACAGCACTGCAGTGACCGACCTGGAGAGACTCACACATACAGCACTGCAGTGACCGACCTGGAGAGACTCACACATACGGCACTGCAGTGACCGACCTGGAGAGATTCACACAGCACTGCAGGGACCGACCTGGAGAGACTCACACATACAGCACTGCAGTGACCGACCTGGAGAGACTCACACATACAGCACTGCAGTGACCGACCTGGAGACCGATCTGCTTCCAATCCTCACCTGTAAAGACTGTGGTACTGTATGCAAGACGCACCACATTCAAACCACTTGCTTCAGTTTCCATTTGTCTGACTGCACTATATTGAGTTTGAACAGTGTGAAGGAAGTTTAATAAACACTGTCATAATAAAAACATGCTTTGTGAAGAAAATCTCTGAAATCCCTTCCATCTGAGAGGTAGAGAGTCGAAATCAGGCATTTGAACAAAAACATTGCACATCACCCCCAAATCTGCAGATACCCCTGAAATCTAAACGCTGTCAGGGTTCACTGACTGGGCATCCTGTCCTGGGATATGTGAACCCCCCTCAGAGCAACACCCCTGTTACAAACACCTGTAATTAGTGCTTCAGCCCGGCAATAAGCTTTCTTGTTGAATTCATAGGGTCGAGTCAGTTCCCAATAGAAACTTGAACTTGAATTCCTAATGAGCCGGCATTGACTTTTTATGACTTTCTGTTCCAGCTTAAGTACCACTAGACATAATTGTCTTAGAAATGTAATTGTATTCCATTCACAGTCTGCAGCTATCATTTGTCTACCTTCATAATAAGCACTCGAGAAATAATTTTAAAAAAATGAATAATTTGGACTCAGAAATGTTAACCCGTTTTTCTAGTTGTGATGCATCCCATACAAAAAAATAAAAATAAAAACACAATTCTGATTATCATGCATGAACCCCGTTCACCATGTCGAGTGTCACTGACAGACACAATGAGCTCATAAGTGTCCCCCAGACAAGTACTGGCTGTTTCTGACTGCAATGCCATCTGTACCAGTTATACCACCAACTGGACTCTGATGCATCCAGCACATACACCAGCTCCACCTGCTGGACAGTTACCACATTGCACTTCCCTTAATGAAATGAATTACTGTGTTTGGCAGGTTGCCCTTGGAAAGGAGGTCCCTGTCTCAATGGGAATACATCAATCTTCATACCACCCTTTATCAAGCACTGCTTTTACACCATAACGATTTCATTACATTCCCTAAAAACCATGAGCTGGAACAATCCGCTAGGGAACAGGTTGCTTTTCATGACCTGTTTTAAAAGATGCAACTACCTTGAGGAAGTGGAGTTTCTGATGATACAGAGGAAATGTTTGTCTTTCACATGCCCTTACTTCTGGAATTGAGAACGTGCCTCAGGAGAGCTGAGGGTTTAGGAAGCACCTGGAAGACTAGAGAAGACAGAGGGAGGCTGGGGAGGTATGTGCCCTCTTTGCTCTGCACTCAACACCTATAATGTGTTACTGCATTAACTGTGCAGATTAACAACTAGTCACCAATTAGGCATTATTGGGAAATAATGTGCAAGGAATATTAAGCACTATCTGGTCCCTTACCTTAAGGTATCTTCTGAGCTCTGCAGAGTGTTCTCCTGCACACAGTGTCTGAAGGAGTTCAGTACACAGCTGATGGCAATCCTGCCAATGCTAGATCCCAGCGTTCCAGGAAATCCCAGTCTGAGTGAAAAAGGTCCAGGTGGCACCCTGTAGAATCCATCAGCGTCGATCCGGCCTTATAGCAAAATAGCAAATCTTAGAAGCAACTTCTATGTGTTAATTAACTGGAAAGCATTCCCAAGCCCCTCTGACCTAGTTATCTAATAAACACAGAGGCTGTGTCATGCACACTATTGTTTAATATTTATAGCTTTGATTTATACTGGAGCAGTTTATCCCGCTACCATGATAAACACTTAAAGATATTACAAAACCTAAGATCAATTTAAAATGAAAGATGTGCGGTGGAGAGTGCTGTCAGGTCTTTAGCCCTCCTGCAGTACTCTGCTTTATCGCTTTGAGGGTTAAGCTGTTATTTATAAACGTCATATTTCAAGGTATAACAATAACTAAGGCTTTGGAATCCATTTTCTTACCTCTTGTGAGTACAGGGTACAAAGCAAGCCTCCCTTTGCAGTGCAGACTCAGGCAGTCCAGCAGGGAGCTTGATTAGACACACCTGGGTAATCAGGTGAGATTCAGTGCTGGATTCACCTGTAGGAAGCTCAGACAGTCTCAATGGGTAATCAGGTGGGATTCAGTGCTGGATTCACCTGTAGGAAGCTCAGACAGTCTCAATGGGTAATCAGGTGGGATTCAGTGCTGGATTCACCTGTAGGAAGCTCAGACAGTCTCAATGGGTAATCAGGTGGGATTCAGTGCTGGATTCACCTGTAGGAAGCTCAGACAGTCTCAATGGGTAATCAGGTGGGATTCTGTGCTGGATTCACCTGTAGGAAGCTCAGACAGTCTCAATGGGTAATCAGGTGGGATTCAGTGCTGGATTCACCTGTAGGAAGCTCAGACAGTCTCAATGGGTAATCAGGTGGGATTCAGTGCTGGATTCACCTGTAGGAAGCTCAGACAGTCTCAATGGGTAATCAGGTGGGATTCAGTGCTGGATTCACCTGTAGGAAGCTCAGACAGTCTCAATGGGTAATCAGGTGGGATTCAGTGCTGGATTCACCTGTAGGAAGCTCAGACAGTCTCAATGGGTAATCAGGTGGGATTCAGTGCTGGATTCACCTGTAGGAAGCTCAGACAGTCTCAATGGGTAATCAGGTGGGATTCTGTGCTGGATTCACCTGTAGGAAGCTCAGACAGTCTCAATGGGTAATCAGGTGGGATTCAGTGCTGGATTCACCTGTAGGAAGCTCAGACAGTCTCAATGGGTAATCAGGTGGGATTCAGTGCTGGATTCACCTGTAGGAAGCTCAGACAGTCTCAATGGGTAATCAGGTGGGATTCTGTGCTGGATTCACCTGTAGGAAGCTCAGACAGTCTCAATGGGTAATCAGGTGGGATTCTGTGCTGGATTCACCTGTAGGAAGCTCAGACAGTCTCAATGGGTAATCAGGTGGGATTCTGTGCTGGATTCACCTGTAGGAAGCTCAGACAGTCTCAATGGGTAATCAGGTGGGATTCAGTGCTGGATTCACCTGTAGGAAGCTCAGACAGTCTCAATGGGTAATCAGGTGGGATTCTGTGCTGGATTCACCTGTAGGAAGCTCAGACAGTCTCAATGGGTAATCAGGTGGGATTCAGTGCTGGATTCACCTGTAGGAAGCTCAGACAGTCTCAATGGGTAATCAGGTGAGATTTGGTGCTGGGTCCACCTGTAGGAAGCTCAGACAGGGGAGGCATGTTGTAATAAAACAAATGCAATGCTTTTTCCTGGGTGTTTGGTTGTAGTGCCGTCCACACTATCAATGAGAAACCCAGTCGCTATTTTATTCAAAGGATTCTGCTGTCCCTGTGAATATTCTCAATTCCAATCAGGAGGACACCATTGAGACAGCTAACCCAGTGGCAGGTACGCACTCCCCAAGGGGCCTCTTGCTCATACTGTAAGTGGAAATGCTATTACTATTAAAATGTACCCCTGACACCAGACCACATCAGAACAGCTCCCCAGTGTGCTAGTCTGATACTTCTCATTATTGCCTCTGACACGGTCAGTGTTTCCACTGAATACAAATACGCTGAGAGCTAAATCCTCCTCCTTATCACTCCTTCATAGCCAATGTAATGCTCACAAAGTCAATTAGCTTGTTTGAGTCAAGCTGTTGATTAATAAAACAGCCTTCCAAGTGGTATTGATTATTCAATTTAATTAAATAAAATTAGCATTTTGCTATTACTTTAATGAACAGTAAAACAGTTTTCTAAATTAGTCCCTAAGAAAATACGCCCTCCTCCCTCCTTGTTTAAAACACACACAATATGATCTATTGGTTACTTTGCTTTGTAAACTCCATGCAGGACAGCAGTGCTCTGAATGAAGCTGTATGTACTCCGTGTGGAGGAACTGTATGCATTTTATATACATTAAACAGAAGTCAGTGTTCAGTTTTTAAATATTACAGCTGTTTCTTACTTATGATGTACTTATGCAAGACGACTTATTCTTCATTAGGGTAACGCATGTTTAGTTAAACTGCCTGCGTGTTTTGTTTTTTTTAACTTGGCAAAAAATTGTTACTCAATTCGTGCCTTGTCTTTGTTTGAGTATATATTATAAAAGTATAGTACAGGCTGCTAATTTTAAACCCCGCAAGGTCAGAGCAGCCAGTCAGCCCGCTCGTGGAAGCTTGTATCGTACAGCCCCTACTCGATATTCTCTATGTAATACAGCATTGATAAACACACAGGTCAGTCATTTCATAATTCACTACAAACACTTCAGCTTCAATCGTCTTCAATGAGCATGCATGAAATGAAGCTGAGAGAACTGAATCTGGGAAGTCTGCTGTGCGTGTGTGTGTGTGTGTGTGTGTGTGTGTGTGTGTGTGTGTGTGTGCGTGCGTGCGTGTGCTGTGTGTGTGTGTGTGTGTGTGTGTGTGTGTGTGTGTACGAACTCCACCTCCCTGATGTGTGACTGTTGTTTTTGATCAAATACATGCAAAGCAAGGAGTCCGCTGCATATAAATGGGCTGTTTTGATGCTTTTCATTTGTCATACAGCGCAGTGTATGCCGTGGCTGGGGGAGGGACAGCGGCATGGTTAGGGTTAAATGTTATTGGAAATGCAGGAGGCTCGTCCTCTTGAGCGGTTTCTGTGTCTTTGGCACCAGCGGTGTTTGTTTTAGTAACTGCTTGATAACCAGTAATTTGAGACCCCGGCGTTTCCTTTTAGCTGGAAATCAAGTACCACGAATCAAACATAAAAAAAGAACGTACATAAAAACATCAAATAATCCCTGTGTGAATCGAGGGTTCCATAATATATTCTAATAAGGATGCCCTTGCTCTGGTTAAATATAATCAAGGAGCTTCTGTCCTTAAACACTCAGCAAAAATAAAAGAGAAGAAAAAAATATATTTTATTTCACTTCATTACTTTGTTTGTTTTTTCTTCATTAAAGCAGCTACATGGAACGCAGCACCATAATTACATTGTATTTACATCAGCTAAATCACACTGCATTTAGATAGTACTGTAGTGGGGAAAGTGGCAGTGGGGGTTTGTTTAATGAAGGGGGTGCAAACACAGGCACACACACACACTTAACAACAGGGTTCAGACCCCAGAGTCTAATCAAAAGGATACAAAAGAGCTTTCCGTTTAACAAGACCCTGCTCCCAGCCCTTTTAATGCACTGACCTCTCTGATCGTCCCTGGACAAGAGTGGGTTGAAAGAACTCTCCCTTGAAAGAAAACAAGAAAGAAAGAAAGAAAGAAAAAGAAAGAAAGAAAGAAAAAGAACGAAAGAAAGAACATCAGCTCCTTGCATGATGCTCCCTTGCTTGTGTCATTTAGTTCAGTGGCTGCTACTTATTCCAGTAAATGGACTATGAGGTAAGATTTTAATGGCATGGGCTAGGAGAAAGCTTATTTGCATAATCATTGTGTATTTAATGTTTACACACACAGAGCACTGGCGCAGTTGAAAGCTCCATACAGGACAGTGTGATCTCACAGCTGCAGTACTGAGCTCTCACCACTGACTTTACTGAGACAGGTGGGGAGGACAGGCTCCCAGTCTAGAGCTCAGAGCAGCTCCCTCTCTCCCTCTCTTGCTCTCTCCCTCTCTCCCTCTCACTCTCTCGCTCTCTCCCTCTCTCCCTCTCGCTCTCTTGCTCTCTCGCTCTCTCCCTCTCTCCTTCTCTCTCCCGCTCGGATTCTCAACACTTGTACATGTGCTAGACCTGCACACTGCTGCTGCTCCCACTCTCTGTAATCTGCAGAGCTCTCCTCACCACTGCTGCACATCTTACTCAGGGTAAGTGTCTTCCTCTGTCTCTACTTTTGTATTAGAAGCTGTGCAGTATGTGTGCATGTTATATTTGAGATACACACAGTATAATGAATCTATGAGGGTGGCTCTGCTTGAAAGGGTAGCACTCGTTACGAAGAGGGAACCAAAAACTTCACTTGTTTGCAGAAATGATTCTTTTCTAACGAGTGCAGGCACCTTTAAATGCAGAAAAGGCTCACTCGGTTCAAACAGTCTAAATTGTTGTACAGACTAAAAACCAAAGATACAAAATGAAATGTATCTATAAAAACAAATTTAAAAAACAAGGTATATAAGTCTATCAGCAAGTCAGACTTAAATAAATAAAATTAGATTTTGTTTAAAATAATAATTATTATATATTTGCCAGGAAACAATATATAGATAGATAGATAGATAGATAGATAGATAGATAGATAGATAGATAGATAGATAGATAGATAGATAGATAGATTTAGTTGGAGAAAATATAGATAGAAAAGATGTGGAAGTAAAGAAAGTGACAACGCCTGTAAGACAGGGCTGGATATTGATGGGTAAACGGGTGACAGAGAATGAGGTGCAAGTAAGTAAGAAATGAATGAAATATAGTCAGATAAATATGGTTATACACCCACCACAGTGATATCAGACTACATTTTGGGAGGATGCTAGCTTGTTTTGTTCAAATTGTTTATTTGTTGTTCCGGGAGGTCAGTGCAGGAGTCCTTGTTTTAGATTAGATTACTGTGGAGATGAATTACAGTCACCCAGATTAGCTACTTCTGAATCGCAGGGCTGCTTCTCATTTCAATTGCTTCAGTCCATGCCTGCCTGTATCAGGACTACCTGGGACTCTGGCAGTAATACAGTCTGTCCACAGATGTCTGTTGGAGATTGTGGAGCGGATCAGAGTGGCAACAGTTGTGTTTAACAATGCTGTGTTTTATAAATGCATCCAGATTGTAACATCTGAAATTATAGAAGAATTATTTTTGTTAAAAAAACATTTTTTTTAAACATGCTTTTTTAAAATACATTAGTATAGTCCACTCCTCATACCATGAGTCCACTAAGACTGAAATAAAATGAATGTTACAAAACTAGAAACTAACAATTCAGGCACTTTGTAGTCCTCAGATGAACCTTGATTAAGCAGGTAGAAAAGAAGGGTGGGGTGGGGGGAGCGCAATACAATCCCAGGTGAACAATGGCATCAAGCATTTCATTTGAATGAAGGTCTGGCAGGAGGTTTTCTCCTGTACTTCGAACCCCTTGCATCAACAGTTGTAGCTGTCCTTCGCAGGCTGAGAAAGAGAGGCTTTGCTTTGAGCGTTGTTTATGCTGCACCCTGTCACTACATCCGTGTTTCGTCTCACCTTCATTCATCCGATTCTCCCCTTGAAGGAAATTAGAATTGCACTTTGCTTTTTTCCCCTGCTCTGACTCTGTGCCCGGATGAGGAACGTTTTTACTTAGCCAGATGTCTGTGGCTTGTTGCCAGGTTTAATAGGACAGAGCTGCGAACCTGCTCTTTGGGGATTGATATTCTGCTTTTAATTTTCATTAGCAGGAAAGCGGATCCGAAATGTCTGAAACAACAGTGAAGCTTTTAAACATACTGTGCACCACTTTGATTGAAAAATATTCAACAAATCAATGAGGAATGAGAAACCTTGTTTTAAATGTACCGCTATCCATTTCATCAGCAGTCGATACCACGCAGGGTTTTAAATGTACCATTATCCATTTCATCAGCATCAATTTTAGTAATGCTATAAAACAGTGCACATACTTCCCTATGCCATGCTGGGGCGCTAGTTCATGTAATTTCTTGGCAGGTTTTTAACCCGTGACCCTTGTGACGTTAGAGGTCAGTGCTTTGTCTAGGGTGCCACTGACACTCATATTAACCCCCTCTACCCCCCCACCCTCTTCCTCCATGCAGATTACTGCCAGGCAGCAAATCTGTACATTTCACGAGTCGACTGCAATGTTAGAGATCAAGAAATCAAGCCAAAATATTTTACGGGTTTAAAACGTCACAGAATTGAATGAAGTTTTCTTGTCTTTTTCTTATCCTCTAGGAAGTCGTCCTCCAGCAATTGAAGACAGAAAGCAGGTTCAAACAAATTGGATTGTACTGAAATACAAGACTTTTTAGTTGGTGGAAGAGGAGGAGGAGGACGAGGCATGGCATGGCTTTGAATTAAATTGCATCCTTCCTGCTGGATATCAGAACTCTTGTCTTTCATTGCTTGCTGTAACGCCGTTCGAAGCACCATGGATAACACCTATTCCCTGACTGCTCACTACGACGAGTTCCAGGAGGTGAAGTATGTGAGCAAGTACACCAGCGGCAGCACCCTGAGCAACGGGCTGAACCTGCACCTGGCTGGCAGGAAGCAGCCTGGAAGCGCCCTGCCACGCTGGAGCAAGCGGGAGATCTGCCTCATGTCTGCCCTGGTCTTCGCCGCGGGGCTGTGCGTCATCCTGGGCAGCATGCTGGTGCTCAAGTACCTGTCCCTGGAGCCTGAGAGCCACTGCCTGGAGGACTGCCAGAAGAAGAAGGCCTTCCTCAGGGCCTCTCGCTTCATCTCGGGAAACATCGACCCCACCATCGACCCTTGCACGGACTTCTACTCCTTCGCCTGCGGGGGCTGGCTGCGGCGCCACGGCATCCCCGAGGACAAGCTGAGCTACGGGATCATCAGCGCCATCGGGGAGCAGAACGAGGAGAAGCTGCAGAGCCTCCTGCTGCGGCCGGTGCGCCGCAAGGACAGGGGCTCGGCCGAGAGGAAGGTCAAGGAGTTCTACCGCTCCTGCGTGGACATGCGGGAGATCGACCGGCTTGGGGCCCGACCCATGATGGACGTGATCGAGAGCTGTGGGGGCTGGGACCTGGCGGGGGACTTCAATGAGCTGCTCTACAGGACCCAGGGGGTCTACAGCACAGCCGTGTTCTTCTCTCTGACCGTCAGTGTGGACGATAAAAACTCCTCCAGGAACGCCATCAGGGTAAGTCCAGGGAGCGATAAGAACTCCTCCAGGAACGCCATCAAGGTGAGTCCAGGGAGTGATGAGAACTCCTCCCGGAACGCCATCAGGGTGAGTCCAGGAGATGATAAGAACTCCTCCAGTAACGCCATCAGGGTGAGTCCAGGGGGCGATAAGAACTCCTCCAGTAACGCCATCAGGGTGAGTCCAGGGAGTGATAAGAACTCATCCCGGAACGCCATCAGGGTGAGTCCAGGGGACGAAAGGAACTCCTCCAGTAACGCCATCAGGGTGAGTCCAGGGAGTGATAAGACCTCCTCCAGTAACACCATCAGGGTGAGTCCAGGGAGCGATAAGAACTCCTCCAGGAACACCATCAGGGTGAGTCCAGGGAGTGATGAGAACTCCTCTAGGAACACCATCAGGGTGAGTCCAGGGAGTGATGAGAACTCCTCCCGGAACACCATCAAGGTGAGTCCAGGGAGCGATAAGAACTCCTCCAGGAACACCATCAGGGTGAGTCCAGGGAGCGATAAGAACTCCTCCAGGAACGTCATCAGGGTGAGTCCAGGGAGCGATAAGAACTCCTCCCGGAACACCATCAAGGTGAGTCCCGGGAGCGATAAGAACTCCTCCAGGAACACCATCAGGGTGAGTCCAGGGAGCGATAAGAACTCCTCCAGGAACGCCATCAGGGTGAGTCCAGGGAGCGATAAGAACTCCTCCAGGAACACCATCAGGGTGAGTCCAGGGAGTGATGAGAACTCCTCTAGGAACACCATCAGGGTGAGTCCAGGGAGTGATGAGAACTCCTCCCGGAACACCATCAGGGTGAGTCCAGGGAGCGATAAGAACTCCTCCAGGAACACCATCAGCGTTTGTATTCTTGTACTGTAGCGTTCTCTCGCTGGAGATCCTAGTTAGGCTAAGGATGGCTTAATCACAGACAGCACTAATGCAAACTAGCAAACTAAGAAGCTGCCCTCATGCACTAGAGCTAGAGCGCAGACAAAGAGCGGGGATTGCCTAGATCACGGTGTTTACGGGGTTTACTGCCAGGACCTTTTCTGAAAGGCTCAACTTCCAACACATATAAACAGTACAGGGGGAAGGAGTGGAGCTTGGCTCCATTCAGGATAGACATACCCAGAGAATATTAACATGCAGCCAGCATAGCGGCCGCTACGCGCAGACAGGGGGAAATCAATTCTTGAGGTAAAGTGGGCTCCACCATTCAATCCTCTTGAGTAAAAATAAAGAAAGGGAAAGACCAAACACGAAGATTTACAGCAATCTTTATTCAGGAGGACTGGAGATGCATTATTGGAGGCAGCCGGCTTGGCTGAGCTGTTTTAATGACTATGCCAATGCACATGGAAGGACAGTTCAGATAGTCCCAATGGCCGAGACTGCGCTGGCTATTCTGTACAATTGAGTTTTACACAGTTGGGCTGTTTAAAGTAATTCCATTACGGAGCATGGTTTATACCTGAAATTTACTATTGATGAATGATGATTAACTTGAACAACTTCTGAACAGATCCAAACTAACATTGGGATACTGTAACACATGAGCTAGTGTCATTGTCCGCTGCTATAGAATAAAGGTACTATAGTGTCACTGAAGCATTTATTACAAGTGATTTCCAGCAGATTTTATTTAATTTGCTTTTAAATTATTTGCCTGTTTCTGAGCATGTTTCCTTATCGGTAATGAAATGCACAATGACCATTTCTCTGTGTGATATAGGATATATATGTATATATATACAATAGGCGAAGATAAATGTGTGTGTGTGCGTGCGTGCGTGCGTGTGTGTGTAGGCGTGCGTGCGTGCGTGAGTGAGTGAGTGTGTGCGTGTGCGTGCGTGCGTGTGTAGGCGTGCGTGCGTGCGTGCGTGTGTGTGCGTGCGTGCGTGTGTGTGCGTGCGTGCGTGTGTGTGCGTGCGTGTGTGCGTGTGTGTGTAGGCGTGCGTGCGTGCGTGAGTGAGTGAGTGTGTGCGTGTGCGTACTGCACATTCTGCTCGCAGAATGATTGATGGCATACTCTCACATGTCAGGCATCACTGGAGTGTGACAGTCCCAGGCCTGCGATAATAAAGTGTTCTTCAGATGAATGGTGGAAGAGCTTGATGAGCGAGGGGGATGATCAGTTCAAGTGCTCTCCTGATTGTTTTGGGTGGATTTTCTGCACTCATTGACACAGTGGTTACCCACCGCACCCTTACCATCAAGATCCCCAACAGTCCTGTACAATAAAATTAACCTGCACCTGATTGTAATGAAACAAATCGTAAATAAATAGCAATGTAAGCCCTCGCGATGCCCTGCAGATCCCACAATATCCAGTAGCTACAGAGACACCACAAACCAGCCGTATTAGTTGATCTCCCCGTTTCCAAGTTTTGTTTTTCCCCATCACCACTTTTAACTCAATATATAACAAACAGACCCAGAGCATCACAACTCAAGCAGATAATGTGTGCTCATTTATCACAGCGGCAACAACCACCCCTCTGCAATTCTGACGTAATACAATAACTGAGCTACCATTTGAGGTGCGTGATCATTTCAAACACTTGATTCAGATAGCAACGTTACACACATCATAAAGACTGGTTTTACAGAGTAGCACTATATAATCAGTAACGTACTGTCATTTTCATCACACCTGTGCTGTGAACTCATGCATGCGGCAATGCTCAAGCTGTGTAACCTGTACTTCTCTTTCATTTCATCACATTATAGACTATCAAGGAGAAAGTTGCTTTTCTACATGCATGCTTGTGTGCTCGCTCGAAGCCCAGACCTTTATAGAGGGGATCTGTTTAGCAGGCACTGTCTGCTCTGTGCCACAGATCTGTTTAGCAGGCACTGTCTGCTCTGTGCCACAGATCTGTTTAGTAGGCACTGTCTGCTCTGTGCCACAGATCTGTTTAGCAGGCACTGTCTGATATGTGCCACATAAGGTATCACAGGAGATATAAAGCTGGAAATCCAAGATATTAAATAATAGTTGTATTAGGACGTACAGTATAGTGGTAGTTTACTGCTCCAATAAATATTTCAGACATCATTTGAACAAAGACAGCTATAGGTTATTGAGTTTTTGGAACAGCACTGATATCTGGTTTCAGTAAATGTGTAATCGCTCATATCAGTTAAACACTTATTCATGCCACAGAATTCTTTTGAAATAAAAACATTACCGTAAGGAGCATAAAATAAATGATTTATTTATGTTTGTATTTCAGATTGACCAGGAAGGGCTCACCTTACCAGAAAAAACCCTCTACCTGGGGCAAGATGAAGACAGTATCAAGGTGAGCTGTCTGTCTGTCTGTCTGCCTGTCTGTCTGCCTGCCTGCCTGCCTGTCTGTGTTATAAAAACAGTACAAGTGCATTAGGCAGTATGAAGACTGTTCAGAGTATGTGCTGCTGTCCATGCTTCAATTAAAGGGCCTGTCCTGAGCACTTGACATAGCCTCCAGCCTCTGATTGGAGGAGGGCTTGCAGGGGGAGGGTGCATGGATGGCCCTCTGCTTTTGCATTGAAGAGAATGAGCCGGTCCAGCTTTTCACATCCTGAGCTGCTGAGCTGCATGTTCCTAGTCTGGTTACATCAACAGCTTTTTAAATCTGGTCTGAAATGAGTTTCCCAGAAGCAACGTCACACAACGCTATTAAAATGTAAAAAATAAGCTGTCCTAGAAATGTGACTTTTGTTTCTGGTAGTGAGAGGGTGAGACTATGAACAAACAGCGGTTTGCAGTTGGTACTAAAAGGGTCAAATAAAATAATTTAAAAAAAACTGCGGGCCTGCCTGTGAGCTGCGTGGTCCTCCGACGCTGTAGCTCTGAGGTGGCTGCACGGTGGGCCTGCAGATTGAAAAGAAGCAGACGGCTGACGGCACACGTTTCGGAGGATACGTGTGTGTCCGTCTTCGTCTCTCCCGAGTCAGTGCGGGGGTGGCGGCGGTGAGCCGGGTTGAAATAAGAAAAATGATTGTGCTTTCCAAATTGGGGAGAAAACGAGAAAAAATAATTGCAGATTCCAAATTAAAAAAAAAAATGAACTGCTGTCCGGCTGGTAGCCAGTGTGAATGAGTCAGTTTGTTCAGAATGTTAATTAGTGCATTGGGCTACATACATTAATGAAGACAGTAATGATGGTAATGATGGTGATAATGATATACACACTATGAATAGTAGATCGGCTTCGTTAATCAGAGCCTGTGCTTTTCTGCACAGATTTTAGCTGCCTACAAGACCCTGATGGAGAGGCTGGTGAGTCTGTTGGGAGCTGAAAACGCCATGCAGAAATGTGAGGAGATCCTGCTGCTGGAGACACGACTGGCCAATGTGAGTGACCTCTCTATATTGTACTGGCCAATGTGAGTGACCTCTCTATACTGTACTGGCCAATGTGAGTGACCTCTCTATACTGTACTGGCCAATGTGAGTGACCTCTCTATACTGTACTAGCCAATGTGAGTGACCTCTTTGAACCATCATTTACCCTCTCTACACCTCTGACGTACAAAAAACTGGACCTCCGAACAGAAGGTGTGGGTGTTAAAGGTGTAAACTCTGTTTAGAAATCCTCTATTCATCCAATAGGAAACATTAATATTATTACTACTATAGTATTGACAACCAACTAGTATTGTGCATCTATTGCAGGAATACTGTATCCTGATAATGCTGTGTCCTGATAATGCTGTATACTGATAATACTGTATCCTGATAATGCTGTGTCCCGATAATGCTGTGTCCTGATAATGCTGTGTCCTGATAATACTGTATCCTGATAATGCTGTGTCCTGATAATGCTGTGTCCTGATAATGCTGTGTCCTGATAATACTGTATCCTGATAATGCTGTATCCTGATAATACTGTATCCTGATAATGCTGTGTCCTGATAATGCTGTGTCCTGATAATACTGTATCCTGATAATGCTGTATCCTGATAATGCTGTGTCCTGATAATATTGTATCCTGATAATGCTGTATCCTGATAATGCTGTGTCCTGATAATACTGTATCCTGATAATGCTGTATCCTGATAATGCTGTGTCCTGATTTATCTAACTTGGGCTATTCCCGTCATACAGCATAACCAGGCAATGTCTGTCCGCATCTTGGCTGGAACTGCAGTCTGCTGACCTTGACTAGGATTCAGTGGAAGGACAAAGTGGCAGTGCCATTTAAAGCAAGGTTTATTATTGTAATGGTGTGCGGTTTTATTTAAATTTTTTTCGATACAGTCACAGCTGAATCCAGGGATTTTCTCGTTTCTTTTACAGATGAGAGAACCGCTCGAGCCATTTGGGCAAAGCGCCTTCATTTAGCTGGTGTGCGAATTCCCGTTCCATTTCACTTGGGTTTTATGATTCTGCCAACCGTAGCTGTTTTGGTTTTTTGTTGTTGTTTTTTTTTTTTAAACAGGAAGTGCTTCCCTGAAGATAGCTTTTCCACAGAGGGATAGAGTTGTCTGTAGTTCCTCTCTGGGTAATGTGTGCTGGGTCTGCAGTCCCTGAAGATAGCTTTTCCACAGAGGGATAGAGTTGTCTGTAGTTCCTCTCTGGGTAATGTGTGATGGGTCTGCAGTCCCTGAAGATAGCTTTTCCCCAGAGGGATAGAGTTGTTTGTAGTTCCTCTCTGGGTAATGTGTGCTGGGTCTGCAGTCTCAGTGATAACGCTTCTTTTTTCCATTTGCGCTCAGATAACTATTTCAGAGTTTGATGAACAAAGAAGAGATATCAGCACCATGTATAACAGAATTACCCTCAGGCAATTACAGAGGATAACGCCAAGCGTAAGTGATTTTAATAAATCTATTATCCACTCCCACACCCCTATCTCTTTTAGGGGAGTCTTCACGGGTTGATAAAATGGGATGCTATTTGGGTAATGCTGCATTTTGCATATAAAATGTGTGGTTTTATATCTTAAATGCCTGAAGCTGGAATTGGCCTGTGCCCATTTCTGCTCTCTATATAAGTTGTATGTAAAGTACAGCAGCCGTGTATATGGCTTCAGCAATGGTCTATTATTCAGGGGTGTGCTGATACTCGCACTCGGAATTGCCCTTAAGAATTAAAGTATTAAATAAATCCATTCATTAATGTGTCGATTTCAAAACAAGAATACCGATTGCCAGCGCCCTGGATGCAGGGAAAATTCGCTTCCAATCGGCTTTTAAAACACTCAATGCAGAAGTCAATGGCCATTGAGCGGTACTCGATTGTAAAGGTGAGGGAAGGACAGCTTTTCTTGTTTTGAAATCAATACCTTGATGAGTGGATTTATTGAATGCCTGCCGATAGCACTTCTTAAAGGCGATTGCGAGTGCCAGCACAGCGTTAGTGTTATTCTATTTAAAAGCCCTGCTGATTGCAGGAATTAGTACCGCTGGGTCTTCTGTGGAATTGTTTTCCTAAACCCATTCTGCGTTGTGTGTTTGTGTTGCAGCTGCACTGGAAACGTTTGCTGGACAGGATATTCCACGACAACTTGTCAGAAGACGAGGAGATCGTTGTACTTGCCACAGATTACATGCAGAAAGTGTCTGACATCATCAAGACCACCCCGGAAAGGTACGGGGCGGTGGGGGCTTGCACTACTTGCAACCGGAGATGAAGGTGGGAGTCAATTCTCTATTGGCAATGGTCGCTGCCGAGGGTAATGCTGATATTATAACCCTAAACACTGTCTGGGTATGAAGACGTTTCTCAATGTAAGGGATCTTTAGGAGGCTGTGTGGTCCAGTGGTTAAAGAAAAGGTCTTGTAACCAGGAGGTCCCCGGTTCAAATCCCACCTCAGCCACTGACTCATTGTGTGACCCTGAGCAAGTCACTTAACCTCCTTGTGCTCCGTCTTTCGGGTGAGGCGTAATTGTAAGTGACTCTGCAGCTGATGCATAGTTCACACACCCTAGTCTCTGTAAGTCGCCTTGGATAAAGGCGTCTGCTAAATAAACAAATAATAATAATAATAATCTTATCAGCTTCACAGCACAAGAAAGCCCTGGGAGTCTTAATAAGCCTTCCGCTAATGTAAAAGCACAGGGGCTATCAAACCCAAGCACAACTAAAACCTTGCAGGGCTAATTTGAATGCACCAGGGTGTTCTAACTGGTTTAGTCTCATCTCCATTGGGGTATCTGAGTACACAGATGGCTTAAGATAATTGCTATTGATCTCCTCCAACCTCTTTTACTGTGAAAGTCAATAAACATATTGGAATTCCTCGCTGAGCTCCGAGGAGACGAGAGGAATCTTGTTAAAGACTCCAGACATGGCTCTGCTAGGGACTGGTACAGCAGCGGTGACTCTCTCTATACCTCACATCCGTCTGTCTGTCTGTATGAGGAACTGGTACAGCAGCGGTGACTCTCTCTATACCTCACATCCGTCTGTCTGTCTGTATGAGGGACTGGTACAGCAGCTGTGACTCTCTACACCTCACATCCGTCTGTCTGTCTGTATGAGGGACTGGTACAGCAGCGATGACTCTCTACACCTCACATCCGTCTGTCTGTCTGTCTGCAGTGTTAACAGTGCTTGTGTTTACAGGGATTGCTGTTCATTTGCAGTGTTAACAGTGCTTGTGTTTACAGGGATTGCTGTTCATTTGCAGTGTTAACAGTGCTTGTGTTTACAGGGATTGCTGTTCATTTGCAGTGTTAACAGTGCTTGTGTTTACAGGGATTGCTGTTCATTTGCAGTGTTAACAGTGCTTGTGTTTACAGGGATCGCTGTTCATTTGCAGTGTTAACAGTGCTTGTGTTTACAGGGATCGCTGTTCATTTGCAGTGTTAACAGTGCTTGTGTTTACAGGGATCGCTGTTCATTTGCAGTGTTAACAGTGCTTGTGTTTACAGGGATCGCTGTTCATTTGCAGTGTTAACAGTGCTTGTGTTTACAGGGATCGCTGTTCATTTGCAGTGTTAACAGTGCTTGTGTTTACAGGGATTGCTGTTCATTTGCAGTGTTAACAGTGCTTGTGTTTACAGGGATTGCTGTTCATTTGCAGTGTTAACAGTGCTTGTGTTTACAGGGCTCAGTAACTCCACTGTTGCTCCGAACCTGGCTTCTCTCACATCATGGCTTGGGAATAGTTTCCTGCTCAATGCATTTCCCGTGTTTTAAAGTCACAATCTGTGGCAGTTCCAGCCAATCTGTGACAATTTATTTTCTTTTTGAGCTGCACGCCAAAGTAAAGAGCTCTGATAACTCTGGCTATTATGTTGTTTTTTTTTTGCATGTTCAGATTCCTTGGGTTACAGTTGGTTCTCTTTTTGTCCAACTTGGAAATCACTGGTGGCTCACCGTTTAGGGTGTAATGACAGTAGCTTTGATTTACTGGAAAAACTACAACAGTCTCAGGGCTCACGACACCCGTGAAACATCTGGCTGCTGAGTCCTCCCTTTAGAGCATCACCTGTGAAACACCTGGCTGCTGAATCCTCCCTTTAGAGGACTCATGTCACCTGTGAAACACCTGGCTGCTGAATCCTCCCTTTAGAGGACTCATGACACCTGTGAAACACCTGGCTGTTGAATCCTCTCTTTAGAGCATCACCTGTGAAACACCTGGCTGCTGAATCCTCCCTTTAGAGGACTCATGACACCTGTGAAACACCTGGCTGCTGAATCCTCCCTTTAGAGATGTGATTGCAAAGTGGAATGTTATCAGCCTTTGAGAATTCCAAGCTGAAATATTCTTTAAATGCTTTCAGCTGCCTTCAAAAGTTCAGAGTGCACATTCCCCCCTCCCTCTCCTGGCATGTAGGCACATGGCACTGCAGTCTCAGACACTGAACACTCCAGAATACACTCGGGGCTCAGACTCATCCTTAAGGGACCTTTTATATTCTGATTAAGAAGATTGACTCAGTCAATGAAAAATGAATGAGAAACAGCCCTAAAAGGATGTGCAGAACACACACAGACACACACACACACTCTCTCTAATACACTTACAGGCAGGCTACAGTAATTCAATTACACCAGTTCTGCTGCTTTTCAGTTTGCGATGGAGGGAAGTGCTTTTTCATTTTTCTCTGCAGCAGACACTGCTGCTAATGTAGGGTACAAATCGTGAATCAGTAGAAAATACAACCTGCCCAGGCTTCACTGGTTTTCAAGCTCTCAGGATGAGATGAATCACGACTCCTTCATCCCTTTGGTTACTGTGTGGTGTCAGGGCATCTGCTAACAAATAAATAAATTAAATGAAATGAAATTAAATGAATGGCGTTATGGAAAGCTCACTGTGCCCCCTGTCCTCCTCTCAGGGTCCTGCACAACTACATGTTGTGGCGCATCGTGGTGGCGCTGAGCGAGCACCTGTCCACGCCGTTCCGCAACACCATCCACGAGTTCTCCCACGAGATCGAGGGCACGGAGCAGCAGCTGGAGCTGGGCCGCGCGTGTCTGAACCAGGCCAACAAGCACTTCGGCATGGCTGGGGCCCTCTTCGTGGAGGAGTACTTCTCCTCTGCCAGCAAGGCCAAGGTGGGCTCCTCCACACTGGGGTGGTGGGTTCATTCTGACCAGGGGATAGGGATGCAAAACCAGGTGCCTGGTGCTCCTGGCCAACAAGCCCTGCAGTACACGGTGCTGCGCTCTGCAGTCCAGCGGAATGCATTGATACTGTAGGACAGGGGGTGGCAACAAGCACCATTCCCAGTCTGGGTCAATCCAACTTGAACCAATCAAACCTCCATCTAGGCCCTGAAGTTCTCTTTGTTATCAGCTCCATATAGAGTACCGAGCAGTCCATGCCAGCCCCTTTCACTGACGACCTCTCTCTCAATCAGCTCACCACTGAGACGGCTTGCAGTGGAATAGCGCTTGACGATGCTGGTGTGTGCATTGCAGGTGCAGCAGCTGGTGGAACAAATCAAACACTCACTGGACCGGCGGCTGCAGGAGCTCGACTGGATGGACGAGGTGACCAAGGAGGCAGCCAGGGCCAAGGTACGAGCCCCTAGCGTCCTTCCTCCTCCTCTGCACAAAAATAAAGAAATCAGAGCATCAAACTGAGCTGAACCTGCTCTCATTAAAGACAGGTATTCTCTGGGTATCGGCATTTCCAACTTTTTATTTTTATTTTTCTTCAGCTGCGCCTTATGATGGTGATGATTGGTTACCCGGACTACCTGCTGAAGCCAGAAGCCATCGATGCAGAATACGGGTGGGTCCAGCTTGTAACCTGGCTCATGTTCTGAGTGCAGGGCGGCTGTAGCGTTGTACCGTCATTGCACTGTTTCTATTAAGGGGACCAGAAGGTCAGTGATTGCTGTAAGAATTCAGTACTACATTTGTGGAAGCCAGAACATAATGCATATATGAAGATGATGCTGGAATCTCTAATGATGTATTTAGCTGGCCTGGTGTTTATTGCGCTGGTGTGACTCATCTCTCTCTCGCTCTCTCTCTCAGTTTGAAGTGAGTGAGAAAACGTACTTCAAGAATGTGCTGAACAGCATCAAGTTCAACATCAAGCTCTCTGTGAAGAAGATACACCAGGAGGTGGACAAAACAGCGTGAGTAACCCTGTCCTGGGACAGAGCAGAGTCTCTTCTGTAGGGCAGGGAACCCAACTCTACCCAAAGCAACAGAATGGAAGGTTATCTTCAAAATATGCAGAAGCCCTAAAAGTGGCGGAGTAAAATCGTAATGTTTAAAAAAAGACACGGACAAACTCTTCTCATCTTATGACTCGTGTTTAAAATTACAGATGTTCATCAAAATATGATGCAACCTCCTTGGCCTGAAAACCTTAATTACAAAAGCAGCCAATTTAATGCTTGGTCCGCTCTGTTTCTCTACCCTACCTTTAAAACAAATTAGCATGAAAAGAACTTTCTATTTGATCACCTGCTTTGCTAGTGCAGTGTCAGGGTGTTTTGGGGGTGCAGTTAAAGACCCCGCTAAACCCCATCCCCACCCAACTTCGTCACACGTCTATCTCTGCTCTGTTGTAGATGGCTCCTGCCCCCCCAGGCCCTCAACGCATACTACCTGCCCAATAAGAATCAAATGGGTAAGTAGAGAAACCGCCAAGGAGACAAAGTCTGTGAGTCAGGAACATGATCATCTGGAATTAACATCTTCAAATAACACCTTGCTCATTAAAAACAACAACAACTAGTTGTTGTAACCTACTAGTTTGTGCTACTCTTAAAATGTGCACAGTATGTGATTGAAAGTTGTTATGGGCCCCACTTGTTCATACATGCAGGTTTAAGCTTTTCTGTTTGGCTTGCAAACAGAACATGAGGACTGCAAAGTTTGTGCAGCAGTGGTGTGCATTACAGGGTTAAAGAAGGAACCGCGGGGAGCTGCAGTGGGACAGGATGAACACTCGATTGATTGTACTAGCAGCTTTAATAAACCATACTTAGGGCTCTGATTGCCAATTCGCTGGCTGGGGTTGATGCAAGCTTACCGCGCACTGGTGCTTTAAATAAACACGTTTACAGCAGTAATGAACACTCCATTAAGTGTGCTACACCAGGTGATTTATCACTCGCACTCTGTCTCTCTCTTAGTTTTCCCAGCTGGAATACTGCAGCCCACCCTTTACGACCCAGAATTTCCTCAGTGAGTATAAAACCACCCCTCAAAAATGATCGCTCTCCAGCTATTGCACCACTGTAGTGCTATAGTTGCACTCCCACGCTGTCATTTCACAAAGACTAATGACTTTGGTCTTATTTTTACATTAAATATACCTTCCCCTCTGTATGTGAGCTCCCACTCCAGTGATGTGAGCCCGAAGCATATTTGCATTCAGTGATGTGTGAAATTTCAAAAAGCACTGAGATGTACCTGAATAAATGGTTTTAGAATTGGGGAGTGGAGGGGAGGAGGGGTATCATCTGTTTGAAGAAAGACCAGTAATTGTGGCGCTGAATGAAAACCAACCAAGTGAAGAATACTCTGGAGAACGTTTAATGGGATATTATTGCATGTGAAAGGCAGGTACGGCAGGTGCAAGAAAACACAATCCCACGATCCAAACGCCCTCATCAAAGAAAACAACTGCATTTTCAAACAAATATAAAAGAATGGAATCATAAACCGATACCATCAAAAATCCACATTTCCCTTAGCAGTCAAACACCTGGCAAGATGGGTATTCCCCACCCCTAAAAGAGTTCCTCCAATCAGAACCTGTGAATGTGCTCCCATGAATGACAGCCTGTGACAGGCTGGATTGACCAGGCATGGGCAGAGATTACAAACACACACACACTATGGAACTTCATGGGAGTGCATTACCCTATGTCTGTGTCATGTCCTTGTTTTAATGGTATTTCAGGTCGTTAAACTACGGTGGGATTGGTGCTATCATTGGGCATGAGCTGACGCACGGATATGATGACTGGGGTAAGACAGCAGCGTTGCAATACACACGCAGAGTAGCATGCAGCAACAATACGCCTGCACCCGTGAGTCACGCTGCTCCCTCGTTACAGGCGGACAGTACGATCGCTATGGCAACCTGAAGCAGTGGTGGACAGACGAGTCCTACTATAAATTCCAGAAGAAGGCTGAATGCATCGTGCGGCTGTACGACAACTTCACCGTCTATAACCAAAGGGTAACTTTCACTGGTTGTGCTGGTCACCAATCATTCATTCATGATTAGGGTCCTGGTCATCTTTAAATCGCCTTGCCCGTCGAGTATTATCAATAAGTAGGAATCTCTGTTCATCTCTCTCTCTCTCCACAGGTCAATGGCAAACTCACTCTCGGGGAGAACATTGCAGATATGGGAGGTCTCAAACTATCCTATTATGTAAGTCTGGTTACTTACTATCTCCTTGTTTATATGTTTGTGGCTTTTGGCAGCCCTCCTGGAGCTGTAATTTAACACGCATCTGAAATGTTCCAAGACTGCATATCAATATAATGTCTGCCTGTCCCCGGACCAGTATCAGTGTGTGCCTCTTTCTCGTTATGCCACAGGCCTATCAGAAGTGGATCCGAGAGCACGGCCCAGAGCAGCCCCTCCCAGGCCTCAAATATACTCACAAGCAGCTGCTGTTCATCGCGTTTGCCCAGGTACTGTAATGATCTGAAAGCAGCAAGGCTCAAACCTGGGAATCAGAACCAGCGAGGTTCAGTTCACAGCTGCATTCTACTACTGCAGAGTTTGCTAAGGTTCCTGAACGGTGTGGCAAACTCCTTTGTATAATGTTTGCTTCGTTCCAACGCAGCCCAGATCTCACTGGATATGTGCTGGAATAAGGAGTCTGGACAGGGTAGATCTGCCTCTGCTCTGACACTGTCCATCTCCTCTCTCCTGTGTACAGAACTGGTGCATGAAGAGGCGATCGCAGTCCACCTACCTGCAGCTCCTGACAGACAAGCATGCCCCAGAGCATTACAGGTAAGCCAGCTGGACGCTGATAGAAAAGCAAAAAACTCATTGACACTTACTTTACAGCCTGCTGGTTTCCGCCTGTTATTGAGGTGATTGCTGTACGTATTGGGTATGGTGGCTTTGCTGAAGCAGCGGTCTCTCTCTGGTCCCTGCAGGGTGATCGGCAGCGTGTCCCAGTTTGACGAGTTTGGCAGAGTGTTCCATTGTCCCAGGGCGTCACCGATGCACCCCGTCCACAAGTGTTCAGTGTGGTGACCGACCCCGGAGTCAGAACCCCGCTCCTACTCTGTGCCCCATTTATTTATTTTCTATTTGCTCATTTTTGTGTCTTGTTTCCCTTTTGGATGTTATTTTTATATATTGTATACTGTATGTTTATTACCACCCCATGTATTACTTGTAATGACGCACATTATAATAACTGGTTTGTTGTACGTCTTAACAAAGCAATTTCTGCACACTGCTTTGTAGCTGTTGAGTTTTTGCCAATGGATATAAAACACCAGGAATTTAAAGGAGAACACAGCAGCACATATCAAGTTAGAGGAAAGGCAGGATAAAGTTACATTCAAATCGCAAACTTCTGGAGTGAGTTTGGAGGGGAGGGCTGAATATTTGCTTCTAATGCAAGAGGTGTTTGAGCAGAGTTTGTATAGGGAACATATATTCAACAATAAGTCCATCAACATGTATTTCTACGACGCTGGCTTGCTAAAAAAAATGGAATCAAACCCTCCTGTCTGCATCACAGAAAGGAGAGGCTGCTGAGCACGGATTCGATGGAATGGGACTTGAGAGTGCATTGCTGCAATGAAATCAACAAATGTTTAACAGGGAATACTGGCACGCGGTGTTTGAATACTGAATGTAATTTGTAAAATAAAAGGAGATGTTTTTGTATTTTATGATCGGTGGTCAGTGTTGTGTCCTGAAGCACCCCCTATGGAATGATGTAACTACACACTGTCATTAATGATTGTGCTTTTTGACTTAACATTGTGTGCACATTTTATTTATCGCTTTTCAACCTGAAATCTCTATAAAGTAAAAATATAAATAAAAATCCAGATGTATTCCTTCACTTTGCCTCCGTCTCCTTGTATCTTAAAAAAACGCTGTACTACTGATTTCATGAGATATTTAGTTTAAAAAAATCATTTCACTTCAGGACCATTAAGAAGGAGGCAGCCATTCAATTTCAACCAAAAAAAAACATTTCAATTCGGTTGGTAACAAAAATTGATCAGATACTGTGTTTTAAATATTGATCAGATACTGTGTTTTAAATATTGATCAGATACTGCATTTTAAATATTGATCAGATACTGCATTTTAAATATTGATCACATACTGCATTTTAAATATTGATCACATACTGCATTTTAAATATTGATCACATACTGCATTTTAAATATTGATCACATACTGCATTTTATTTTACACAAGTAAAATACAGAAGTACTAGTATTATGTGTTTATAAAGACATTAACAATTTTGCAGTAAATACTTTATATACAAATGAAATAAGTTAACTGCATTATATAAAAAGTACAGGTACTTCCAGCGCACTCTTCTAGTCAGTCACTGGAAAAGCAGTGTCTCTATTTGCTGTGGCCACTGGGATCACTCAAGATGTCTCGGAGTGATATCTCCATACTCCTGATAACCAATAAATCCAGTGCCCTTCCATGATGCTGAATTACAAGATGCACTCATAAAATGACACAATTACTTCAAATGTGCATGACGGCTATTATGAAACCAAATGGGTTATTTTGTGTACGAAGTCACTTTCAAGTAGTGGACGGCAATGTGCTGTTTAAAAACAAGCTGCCATTACGGCAGATTCAATTTCCCGGATTCTGAACGTCACATGACAGCTCTGCTCGGAATTTCCGATTGGCTGAGACGATCAACAATGCTTGTAATCCTAACCCTCGCTCATTACAGAAACAGGTTTTGTTTTGTTTTTTTCACCACCAGTAATGAACCATGAAGTTAAAAACAGCACCGAGTTTCAACGTGGACACACAGCAGTGTGGATAGCAGGTCCTGCCTCCCTGTGTTTGGGCCTCATTTCTTGTCCATTGTGTCTGGTACTTTCTGCAGAGCAGTTTCAGCTCCTGCTTGGTCTCCGCGCTGGAGGCTGGCTTGGCTGGGCTGGATGGGGTGTCTCAGCAGCAGGGGCTCCCCTGGATCCCCCTGGGGTTCAAACACAGGGTAGAGAAACACAGGATAGAAAACACACAAAAACACATACAGCAAACTTCTATCACCGTTTAGATTCTGTTCTCTATTGCAGTCTCTCCCTCAATCATATCTGTGGCTATCCTCTGCTTCCCCCTGCTGCCCAAAGTAAAGCCTCCATGCTTCCATACTAATGGTATCACTGACTGAAACAGTGTAGCATTACTAATTGTAGTCCCAGGATTTAAAGGACTGAGCTATAAAGAAAGGATGAAAGAACTAAATCTATTTAGTCTGGAACAAAGAAGACATGATTGAAGTCTTTAAAATCTAAAAGGTGTTGACATATTAACCCAAACTATTACTTAAAGTGCAGCACAGAAACCAGGACCAGAGGACGCAGTGTGGAAATGAAGTGGAGAGAGCCTCAGGACAGAGGGAAGGAGACACTTTTTCACACAGAGAGTGGTGATGGCATGGAATGAGATATCTAATGCTGCTGAGGCACAATCACTGGGATCCTTTAAGACCCAACTTGAGAAAGTTCTCAGATCAATCAGCTACTAGGTACTGGACGAGTTTACATCCAGACTGCAGTCAGGGCTGTACCAATCCCATCTCTCACAAACAGAAACCTGGTCACTGGAAGATGCTGCAGTCAGGGCTGTACCAATCCCATCTCTCTCATGAACAGAAACCTGGTCACTGGAAGATGCTGCAGTCAGGGGTGTACCAATCCCATCTCTCTCACAAACAGAAACCTGGTCACTGGAAGATGCTGCAGTCAGGGGTGTACCAATCCCATCTCTCTCACAAACAGAAACCTGGTCACTGGAAGATGCTGCAGTCAGTGATGTACCAATCCCATCTCTCATGAACAGAAACCTGGTCACTGGAAGATGCTGCAGTCAGGGCTGTACCAATCCCATCTCTCTCACAAACAGAAACCTGGTCACTGGAAGATGCTGCAGTCAGTGATGTACCAATCCCATCTCTCTCACAAACAGAAACCTGGTCACTGGAAGATGCTGAGTAAGGCTTGCCCTTGACCCCCTCTGACCTGCTGATGCAAGTCCTGCCAAGTTGTAATGAGTGCCCATTAAAGTAATAGCTCCAGCTCCAGTGTACTGCACTTGGCAGAGGAATTAATGTGGTCGTGGTGGTGTTGCATATTAAAGGCTGGCTCGTTATTCCCCAGACAGTAAGAGCGTCTTAATCTGGTTCCAACAGCATGTATCTAGTATTGTGCAGGGCATGCTGCAGATGTGATCAGAAACCAGGCGATTCTGGAAGCATGGAATCACTGTATACCATCACATAGGCATGTTTATAACTGCAGGACTTCTGAAGGTTCCCTGCAATACAGCTAAGCTATACTGTGCAAGATACTGACGGATTACTCCTCCAAGACCAAGAATGTGTACTAATAAAAAGAATCCTGAAGAATAACGACGGACACTGATGAAGGCCCTGACCTAATCATTGGTGTTGCTCAGTCTCTCTGCACTGGACCTGCTGGGACTCCAGATTGGCCTCGCTCAGCCTCTGCTCTGCTGCCTCTTTAGCCTGCCTCAGCAGCCCTGCCTTCTCCTCCAGGGACTGGAACACCCCAGGAGAAAGAAAACCCATTTAAAAAGGGAATGAATCTGGGAAAACAGTAACAGGGAATAACAATGATTATTTAAACATTCACTAGCATTCATAAACCAGTGTAAAACAGCAGTCAACACTGGCTGACAAAGAGTTTTAATCTGAAGAGAGGTTCTGAGCAGCCTGGACAGCCTACACTGCACTGCTCTGCTAGCCTCTCTGCTCCCTGGACCCCCGGTTCACCTGTCCTGCTGCTCCAGCCGCAGCCTCCTCTCGCTGTCCAGCTGGGCCTCGTGAACTGCTGGATCATCTGACCCTGGAGGGGGGCCACAGCCGGGTTTAGAGTGGGAGAACAAAGGTGTATAGCTTTTTGTATAGGTTTTCTATAGCTTTCAAATTATCATAAATAGAACAAAGTGGATAGACTGACACCTACTGGCAATCCACAGAAATTACAGCACACAAAACATAGTATCCAAGCCAACCAGCTCAGAATTTGTTTTCTGATACTTCTGCTTTATTGATTCCATCTGTTTCAGCTCAGCTTCGATTTCCTGTTAATAAGAAAGGCAGAAAGAGGTGACCTTCTCATCACCGCTACAGGGGAAAAGGATGTTATCTTTGCTTTTGTTTTGATCTGTTTTCATTATTGTAGTATTTCACTTTACATCCGTAAAGCCTGCGGTTTTGGACACACGCACCTGCCATCTGAGCACTACACTCAGCTCAATAGCCAGTGTGTCTGATTCACTGTCCAGATCCATTGTGGCTAAAACTGACTGGCAACAGAGATGCAGCTTGTGTATGTTACAGAACCACTGCAACAAATCCAAACATTCATGCAGAGAAGACAGCGCACTTACACTAAAGTGGGTGTTGCATATTGCAGGTGCTTGCAATCCATGTGACTCTGCAAGAGCACAATTAACTACTGCTCAATGGAGCTCGAGTCCCAGCTTTGTGAGCGTTTGAATAAGTTCTTGAAACTCACCGTCACAGCTCTTCTAACAGTCTCTGTCTGTGTGTGTGTGTGTGTGTGTGTGTGTGTGTGTGTGTGTGTGTGTGTGTGTGTGTGTGTGTGTGTGTGTGTGTGTGTGTGTGTGTGTGTGTGTGTGTGTGTGTGTGTGTGTGTGTGTGTGTGTGTGTGTGTGTGTGTGTGTGTGTGTGTGTGTGTGTGTGTGTGTGTGTGTGTGTGTGTGTGTGTGTGTGTGTGTGTGTGTGTGTGTGTGTGTGTGTGTGCGTGTGGGTGTGTGTGTGTGTGTGTGTGTGTGTGTGTGTGTGTGTGTGTGTGTGGAACAGTCGATGACAAGTTCAGTGCTGAGCAAATCACGTGTTCTGACAAGCTCCACAGCACGCTCGTTCTGAATGAGTCAGAGGTGTCTCAAATGGAAAAAGAACACAATTATATCATTACAATTATATCATTACCAACTGACCTGAACGACGCGAACTTCACTTCGCTCTTAATATCTGCACTAGTAAGTACGATTATATATATATATATATATATATATATATATATATATATATATATATATATATATATATATATATATATATATATATATAGACACACACACACAAAGCATTTTACTTATGAGCTCTGGTTTATAATGTTGTTTTTGTTTTGTTCAGTATTGGTGGGGGTGTTTGGAATAGCGAGTTTTGGTTTCCTTTCATAAAAATGACCGCACTCAGACAATACTGACAATTTTAAAGGCTTAAAAAAAAACCCAATAAAAAAGGATATAAACGGATTTTCAGTGTACATGTTCTGAAAAGGGGATTGAATGCTAATTATTACAACTGTATCTGAACTGATCCGTTGCTAGTCTATACCCAGACTTGAGTTAAACATTGGATAAGCAGCGTTCCTCGAGTTCCCGATCTAGCAAGGCATGCAATACCCGGATTAGTACAAACATACCGATTTACAGCGCGTTCGTGCAGCACGCACACACACACACACACACATTAGCAAAGGAATTCGCAGTAACATCTAGGACGGGCCAAAATGCTATTATTATTATTATTATTATTATTATTTTATTATTTTATTATTGCATTACTTCGGCCATGCATTGTTTCCTATTATGTCAGTATAACATGGCGTATCAGTGTGTGTGGGTGGCAGGTAGCTGTCTTGCCAGTGTAATTCCCTCTTACAGGCAAAGGAACAAGCAGCGACATGTTCTCATTCACTTATCCTATTGTTGTAAAGTACATGGGCTGCTATACCAGCCGAAACCGCTTGGCGGCGCGTGAGGGATGTGTTGATAGAACGTTCTCTGTATAGTGCACCCTGAAGAGTAGACTGCAGGTCAGTCTGTTACTGCAGATAGACTGCTTGAAGCGGGAGAACATCCTTTAAAATGTACATGTAAATAAAATGCAGGGAACCACAAAGCTCTCTAAAAAGATAAAGAATGTGGCTACTTCAGTCTGAACTGACAATATTGTTATTAGACTATTAGGAAGAAGGACTAAGAAAAAAGGTTTGCTTAGTAGTCAGAGTGCCAGTTTTCACTGGTCGTTGTAATTGCGAATGCATTGAAAAGGTGTCAGCAGGCGTTTACAGCTGATAAATCTGGAATATCTGTTTATGAAGTTCAGGCGAGCAAGTTAACGATTTCCTCTCTAACTGTAGAAATCCAGCCTGGACTGAAAGGAAGTTGACCAATGGCACACCCCAAGAAAGGAAGTAGCTGTGCAGTGCCCATGCAGTCCTCTCCAAAGAAGGGCTCTCCGGCACCAGTAACCAAACCATGCAGCCCAGGATCCTTATCCTCCAGAGTCCAGAAAGAACCAGCGAGACAAGCCCCGAGTCCGCGGACTTCCTCCACTGAGCCCCAGGCAGCACAGGCCAGCCGCACACCCTCCAGATCCAGGCCAGTCCCACCACAACCTGGGAGGCCACCAGTGAGTGACGTCAAGACGCCAGCCTCCGGTCCACCGCTGGGTACAGCTGTGCAGGACAGAAGCAGAGCTGCCAGTGCTTGTCAGAATCAATCCAGCTGTGCCAGGAGAGCCGCCACCAGGAGATACGAATCAGAATCGGAGGGGACATCTAGATACGCCAGGAACGGAACCGATGAAACTAGGAGAGGGGGCGACGGTACAGCCCAGAGTAAACCTGCAAGGACCAGCACCGGGCAAACCTCACCTCAAACAAGCAGAGCCCGCTCTCCCCCTGTGCCCCAGGGCGCCATGGGCAAGATCGACCAGAAGTTGGCAGCCATTGAGGTACAAACCAGGGGCCAGCGGGAGAACCCAGAGTGGTTCGAGCAGCGCAGGACCCGCATCACGGCCTCCGCCGCCCATAAGATTGCAAACTGCCGCTTTGTGAACGGGCGCAGCCAGGAGGTACCCCAGTCCTACCTGCGCTCTGTGGTGAGCTCGGGTTCCAGCGTCAAGACAGCAGCCATGACCTGGGGCATCGAGCACGAGCTGGCTGCCGCTCTCCGCTACCAGGAGCTGAAGTCCAGGGCGCTGGGGAGGAAGGTGCTCGTCCAGGACTGCAGCCTCTTCATCCACCCTGACAAGCAGTGGCTGGCAGCCAGCTCGACGGGTCGTGGTCGATGCTCAAACCGGGAGACGCTGGCTCCCTGGAGATCAAGTGCCCTTTCAAGCACAGGGACAGCACCATCAAGAAGGCCTGTGAGGACAAGACCTTCTGCCTGCAGCGAGCCGGGCGCCTACAGCTTGAAGAGGAGCCACGCCTACTACACCCAGGTGCAGTGCCAGCTGGCCGTGTTGGGGCTCCGCAGGGCAGACTTCGTGGTCTACACCTCCAGAGACATGGCCATCACTCCGGTGGACTTCGACCCGGAGTTCTGGGACCGCACTGAAGACAAGCTGGAGAAGTTCTACACCAGCGCTGTTCAGCCTTACCTGGCGAGACAGAACCCCGCTCTGTCCAGAGAAGAGTAGATGCAAGGCTTCGCAGAACGCAGCCAAACCTGGAGCTTCTGGATATCCCTGGAAAGCCACTAACACACACAAGCCAGGCGATGCTGATGCTGGGCCAGTCTAGAACACACAGGATGGGGTGGCGTGGGACTGCAGAAAGCAGGTCCCACGAGTTAGATAGCTTGCCGTGTCAGAAAGATAGGGAACATTACTGCATAGAGATCCACTAAAGTCATATGATAGCGTGAGCACTGCAAGACTGAATGCAAAACCCTGAGCCAGCAAACTGGAGACTCTGCTTCCCTGAGTGCCACTCCAGTGCAGCTTGACCTGGAATAAACACCCCATCTACAAGGCCAGCCTGAATACACAGTTGAGAAGGAATTACTCAGGGGCAGACTTCAATCTGGGGGCGAGGTCTTTGTTTTCCTGTGGCTGGCGTGTTCTATTTGTTTTGTTGGCACTCATCACAAAGAGCTGTGTCTGAATGTTGTTGTTTTTTTCCAGATCTATAATTGTTCCTTTGTTTGTCAGCCGAGCTGTTGTCCGCACGCCCCCCCATGACGTTCTTTGCATGCTTTTTATATTTCTGGGTGTGCAGTTTTGATAATGCCAATGTTCTCTACCAGTGCCTATACCAGTCAGTAGTGCTGTCATTAAAGCTTCCATTTACTGTGTATATACACACACAACAGTACAGGGACTTCCCTGGCCTTTACCATAGCTGTTCAAGTATTATCTCCGGTCCAGACCAGACTAAATGAACTAACGGTGTAACTAATAGTAATGAACTCTCAATCTTGATATATCACAAATAAATATCTTTGTAAAATAAAAAAGAATTAAGTCTTTCAGTGTCACACACTGTTACATGTGACACAGAAAACAAGTTTTCGCCTAAAGATTTTATGAATTAAAATAGAACGATAAAAACAGAACCATTAACGGCCAGGGGTACTTGAGCACCAGACTGCACTGCCCTTGAGAGATTTCAGAGTGCTCTGTGATGAGAGAATTCATCACGGTGAGGCAGTGCCCATACAGTGTGATTGATTTCATACACTGCATTGCACCTCAACCATCCTCAAAATCCACTGCCATGCAACCTTAACACAGCACTTTCCAATCCAAGAGGGAGAGCAAAATGACACCACCACTAATAATAATAAGAAGAAAGATGCTGTGCATGTTGAAATGAGTATGAGGAGTGCAGAACTTGCAAAGCTGTACCGTGCCTGACTTTTTGAAAATTACATAAAAACATATTTCATTATGAGCTGACTTGTGTTTTGTATTCCTCTTTGATTTAATGGAATACAAAGTGTATTTAAATAAAACAAAACTGCCTGGAAAAATACAACAATTCGATTTCAGCCCTTCCCTCAGTCCACGCACGCACGCACGCACGCACGCACGCACGCACGCACGCACGCACACTGCTCAAATCATCTTGGTTTAATACTGCAACAACCTAGAATCTAATATTTCTAAAGCCGCTTTCACACTGGCACGATCTACCCTGGCAGTACCCGATGCCATGCGGGTCGGGTACGAGATTGCACACTGCTTTTGATAAAGCCAGGTTGGCCTGGGTGACAGACGCAAGTACCCAATGCGTGTATCAATGCCCCGGAAGCAGCTTGTTACTGACGCTTCCATCCAAACTTCTCTGGATTGAAAATGTTTCTTTATCCCTGCTGCAATCTGGCTCATGCTGAGTCTCAATAAACACAGATACGGCTAAACAGAATAAACAGAAACGTTCCTTGCGGAAGTGAGCGTGGGCTCACAAACGGCCGTAAAGCATTTTGTCTCACTCAACCCGGGTCAAAGCGTGTCGACCCACATCCTGAGGTGGGTTAACCCAGGTACGTGGTTTCACACCACGCGGGATTGTGACCCGGTAGCGAGGAGTGCCAGTGGGAAAGGGCTTTATATTTTTAGGGGCTATATATATATTATTTTTTTTTACAATAATAAAAATCCATATTTAAAACAGTGTGCAGATCAGGGAGCTGAAGGAGGAAGGGCAGTCGCTTTGTTGCAAGACTCTGAACAGTGTGATGGATCTGTGCAAGCTTGGCTGTGGGACGGATGAATCCAGATAAAAGTTACAACTTTTATAATGTTCCAAACAAATCTATTTCATCTTAAAACATATGCTGAGATTTGCTCCGTCAGTTTATTTTGTTTAATTTTTTTTTTGCATGTGCATTTTACAGCACTAGGGAATCCCTCCACCTTTCTGTGGTTATCCTAGGGTTACCCAAATAACGATTCTGTAAAACGCTCAAAACAAACAATCGAATTGTAACTCAGCCCAGCGGGGTACAGGCTGATCAGATGAACCCCAAAGTGAATTACACTGAACTATTTCTTATCAAAGGCATCAAGCTTTGAAACCCAGAGATTCGAGCTGCAGGAGAATATACCTTGTAACCTATACCGAGACCACCAGAACTAATGCAATACACAGACACTGAAACAGTCCACTGTTGAGTCAAACAGCAAGCCCTGGGGCTCCCGAGTGGCGCATCCAGTAAAAGCGCTCCTCGTAGACTGCAGGATGCGCCCTATAGTCTGGACCTCGCCGGTTCGAGTCCAGGCTACTCCTTTGCCGACCGAAGACGGGAGCTCCCAGTGGACAGCGCACAATTGGCCGAGCGCTGCCCGGGGGGAGGGAGGGTTAGGTCGGCCAAGGTGTCCTCGGCTCACCGCGTGCCTGCGGGCTTGCCTGTAAGCTGCCCGGAGCTGCGTTGTCCTCCGACGCTGTAGCTCTGGGTGGCTGCTCAGTGAGTGCAGTGTGTACTAAATTAAAGAAATAAAAAAACAACACAAGCAGCCCTATTACCATGGTGAAAGCACAGCACAGTGAAAGCATGGTAAAGCATAGGTAGGCATTGTAAAGAATAGCAAGGTATGGTAAAGCACAGTGATGAACACAGCAAACCACGGTCAATGCATAAGCATGGGAAAACTGCAGAAATGCCGTGTGGAAATACCGCGGTGACCTTTTAGAAGGGCTGGGCTGGCCTGGATTCAAAATGGAAATACAGAGTCAAAAATCACTCCCAAATTCCACGTGGTTCTCCAGTCTCCAGACTCCCAGGCAAAGACGAAGCATCTTGCTTTGTTTGCCAATGCTGGCACCTTGCCTTTTTCTCCTTTGTATCAAAAGTTTATTTAAAAGCGTTCCTGTTTATTTCTGCAGCCAATTTTTTTTTTTGTTAATAACTGATTTTTCTGTTATGCTGCTACACTGCATTTCAGGAGGTGTGCCGGTTTTGTAGAAAGAGGAAGTGACACGCTAGATTTTAACATCTGCGATTTTGAATGAGGAACCAAAACTGTGTCCGAGACTCCTCCTCCTCCTCCTCTTTCACAAGGAAGACGCAGATAACAAACCCAGCAATACAGGCAGGAGATCGGTCCCAGTACCACCAATGGGGCTGGTCCCAGTGCTTACTGGTTTAAGAGCAGAGCTTCTCATCACACAAATAAATAGCACTTTATCTCCCCAGTCAGGATTGAAAAAGTAAAAATAAAACAAGAAAAAAAACACATTTAAAATGTTTCTCAACCAGAGCTCTTGTCATTTATTTTTTTTCTCTCAACATTCTCCTCCATGCCCACTTTTTGAAAGCATGAAGTAAAGTACTCTGTGGTTAGACGTGCACAGGCTGCATCTCTCGACACACAGCGGGATCAGTCTCACAGACGTGGGGCTTGATCAGGAACTGTGAGGAAGGCACAGAGGTGTGAAGCACATCCTTTCTGGTCAAGCCTCTGGAATTCACAGGGATACCTAGCGTGGGGACCCTGGGCACTGACGGGAGTGGATACGGATAGCACTTCAGAACCAGGCTATGGGCATGGTACACACATACTTCCTTTCACCAACAAACCCACTGAAGTACACTGCAGCCAACCAACACTGCAATCCCCTTTGCAGACTCCACAAACTGGAGGAATAGTGCAATTAACTTTTAATGCTATAAAAAGAAGGTTGTAGTTAGTTAATGCAATCATGCAATCGAATCACCAAGTCAATAAAAACCAAGAGCGCTCACAATGTAAAGTGTCCATCGCTGCTGTGCTGCTGAGAGCTGCCTTCATCCAAGGCATCAGGAAATAAGAAGGATACAAACATCACAAAGTGGATTAAAGCAGAGGCCACAGTATCTCGTGCTCCATGTGCCTGGCAGGCCAGGGCATGGCTCTGTTTACTCTTTGTAAGTGCCGCTCTCACAGTCAACATTGTGATGAAGTGTGCAGTGTTTGTTTCTATATCGAATCTCATAGAGTCTGTATAAGTGCAGCTGCAGCCCCTTTGCCTAACAAAGTGAAGATGGGCAGCCTGTGCTGTGCTGTGCTGTTCTCACATTGGTTTGGTCATTTCTGTGCTTGATTGTCTTCGAAGAGGGTATGGTATAGCAGTAGAGCCCACAAGAGGGTATATGTGTGCGTGTGCGTGCTTGTGTATCTGGGTGTGCGTGTGCTTGTGCGGGTGTCTGGTTGTGCGTGTGTGTCAGTGTGTGTGTGCGTGTCAGTGTGTGTGTGCGTGCATGTGTCTGGGTGTGCGTGTGTGTGCGTCAGTGTGTGTGTGTGTGTCTGGGTGTGCGTGTGTGTCAGTGCGTGTGTGTGTCTGGTTGTGCGTGTGTGTCAGTGTGTGTGTGCGTGTCTGGTTGTGCGTGCGTGTGTGTGCTTGTGTGGGTGTGCGTGTGTGTGTCTGGTTGTGCGTGTGTGTCAGTGTGTGTGTGCGTCAGTGTGTGTGTGTGCGTGTGTCTGGGTGTGCGTGTTTGTCAGTGCGTGTGTGTGTGTGTGTCTGGTTGTGCGTGTGTGTCAGTGTGTGTGTGCGTACGTGTGTCTGGGTGTGCGTGTGTGTCAGTGCGTGTGTGTGTGCGTGTCTAGAACGTGGCCGTACCCCTTTACCAGCCTCTGAATAATTAAAGTATTTTTGATCCTGTGTTCCCTTCACCTCTGGAATTGTCTGTTTCTGACCCCCGGTCTCCCTGTGCAAGGTTTCCTCAGCTTCCACACACTTTTAAGCCCCCTCAACGCACAGCATCAGCAGTATGTATGGTGTGTAGTGCTGTACTGCAGGTGCTTGGCAGGTTGAAGTGAAGTGAACCTCTGTGGGGTCTGCTGGACCTGCCCAGTCCTCCCAGTAGAATGCGCCTCATTGTAGTTCAATGTATTTGTCTGTTCCCTGTCCCTGGCCTCGTGTTCTACTCTCGGAAGCGCTTGCGGGACACGGTCCTGGCCCGGTTGGACCTGCGGATGTCCTGTTTGGAGTCCCTGCACCTCTGGCAGATGAAGACCTCTGGCACGTTGGACTTGCGGATCTTGGCGCAGGAGAGGTGGATCCAGGTGCCGCACTCGCTGCACTCGATCATGGGACGTCCCGAAAGGGCTTCATGCAGAAGCAAGTGATCAGGTC